>JASDQU010010366.1:20849-34048 GCA_032191745.1 Picea mariana | reverse complement strand
TTTTTCACAAAGAGGACTAGTGCTCCCCATGGTGAGACACTCAGTTTGATATACTCTTTGTCCAACAATTCCTGTAATTGTATTTTTAATTATGTCAGTTCTGGTAGACTCATTCGGTAGGGTGCTTTTGAGATAGGGGTTGATCCAGATAGTAAGTCTATGGAGAAATCTATTTCCCTTCTAGGATGTAATTCTGGTATCTCATCCACAAACATGTCTCTAAATTCATGTAGGATAGCAAAGTCTTCTAACTTGGGCTTATCTACTTTTCCTAATAGATTCGTCACTTGGATGGCATAAACTTGACATCCCTTTCTAATACATTTCTTGAGATGCATCGCTGAAACTTGTATGACTGTTACTGGTTTTGGTATGCCTTGGGTTGTTCTAACAGTGCCAAAATTATCTTTATAGATAAGTATCTTTGTATAATAGCCTAGTAATTCTTTGTGTTGTTCCAACCAAGCCACCCCGATAATCATATCATAAGATCCTAGTGGTAGGATGTTCAGATTGGTCCTTATCTTTTGGCCATATAAGCTGAACTCAAGATCAGAAATAAAGTCAACTACTTTCTTTTTAGTACCTATTGCTAGCTGTACAAGCCATGATTTTGTGTGCTTCAGTTTCTTAAGTTTATTTGACTCTACTAAATCGGGAGTAATATAACTTAATGTAGCTCCATGGTCAATTGAAACAAAAATTTGAGTTTCATTGATTTTACCTTCGATTTCTACCACTGAGGACTGGTGGTCAACCTGTCGATCATCTATAGCTGCATTTATCCGATGCAGACTTCTGCCCACGTGTCCCACTGTCGAGCCTTCTTGCAAATTGTGAACAACAATTCTGTTTGTTGCAATTAAAAATGGATGGTTCTTCCTTAGATGAGGCTCTCCACACTCCCAACACTTTAATGGCTCGCAGGAGTTGTCCCCAAACTTCTTCGTTCCCAGGTTTACCAGTTTACCACTACCTTGTGTATTCGGATGATTGGAGTGAAAATCCTTCCTTGGGAAACTTTTTGTTGCATTCCGATAAGGAGTTGGCTAGTATCCCTTCTTCCACTGGTTCATTCGATCTTGCTTTTTATCCTTCCAGGTCTTCGGAAACTCTACCCACTATTTATACTAGTCATAGGACATTCATGTTTTCCTGAATACCTCACTCAAGGATTTGGGGTTGTCAAACTCAATTATTTCTCGTTAGGCCTGTTGTAAACAGCTTAAGAATCGCTGGATTTTTACCTTATCCTCCCAGATGTATGGTACAAACCTTATTAGTTCCAGAAATTTATTTATAAGGTCCTCCATCGTAATCTATTCGAGTTGTAACTCGTAAAATTCTTTTCTCTTCCTTTCATAATAGCTTTCAGAAAGGTATTGTTTCTTGAAATACTTCTTAAAGTTTGACCATTCCAACTGTTTCTCCTTTAGGCCCTTGGGCAATTTCATCTCCTTCCACCAAATGCTTCCCTTCCCCTTCAGATTGTAGATGGCCATTCTGACCTTCATGTTGCTGGAATAGTTGTAGATCTGGAAGAATTTTTCGATGTCCAACAACCACGCCTCAGCTTCTTCTCCTATCCTGGATTCTCCATCAAAGGTAGCTGGTTTAATATTTTTAAATTCTCCTTCTAGGTGGTCTAGTTTTTTTTTTTTTGTTTAGTACATTTTTGTCCTCAGCTGAAGGTGTCCCTTCAAACGAACTGTCTCTTTTTTCTGTTTCCGATCCAGAATTCTTGGAGGCCCTTTTGCTGACTTCTTTTTCATGGTTATCGTCTTTTGGTATTTTCTTGGTTAATATACTATGCAACAAGACTTCATTTATCTCTTGTTGTTCCTATTGTGCTTTCTTCAATTTTTCATTGTCGACCTTGAAAACTTGTAGTTCAACAATACGATTCCTCATTGTTTTTGTTATCACTCCAGAAAAATCTCCTAGGCTGTAAGTCAGAGATGCCTGGTAACTTAATCTTTTGGTAAATGTTTTCTCAATAAAAAGTGTGGGTTTGGGTCAAGTCGGAGGACTAAATCATTTCTCACTCAAAACATGCATGAACACATTTAGATGGACAAGGCTTTCAACCACAAATGTTCAGAGAGTTTACAAATAAAGGGATGTATGGAGAAATAACTATTATATCAGTAGAATCACATATAAAGCATACATGAATGGCCAATTACAATAATCACTGGAATACTTGCAAAGTTTAACCTGTGAATGCAATGATAAGATGACAATTATTGGGCATAAACAAGCATAACATCATGAATATAATATCCAGGTGCAAGTACAGAATAGATGAGAAGATGAAATCTGAACAAGTTATGGCAAAAGAATCTTGCATTACTTAATATGAAAATGAGAAGTTTGAGTACTTAACATGAAAAAGTCTCCAAAGTCGACCTTTAGTTCCTATTCTTCCTTTAGCTTTATAGCTTTACAATGCAGTTTTGAGATCCTGAAAGCATGGATCAAATATGCTAAAGATAGAAAGTAAAAATTTAGTTTGCAAAAGATATGGAATGATCCCCCAAAATAAGGTCAATCCCAGATTTCATGGTCTTCATCTCTTGTAGAGTAATGGTGCAGTGCAGGATAGCCTTCCAAGGCTGAGTGATGACTCTTCCAAGAGATACAAATTCGAATCTGTTGATGCGAGTAAGAATCCTAATTTTCTCCCTTTGTCAAAGGTACCAAAAATGTTTGAAACGCCTCTTATTTCCATAATCCATCAAAAATAGCTATTGGATCTATCTTGACAATTCATCAAATGTCCATTCGAAGAGGTTTCAAACCATTCCAACTCAAAAAACTTCGATCTGTGCAAAAACTCGATCATTCTGGCAGTGGCAGGCTTTCTGTGGTTAACCTAGAAAGCTCCTGAGTGGATTATCTAATGAAAGCTCTGTTTTCGGTGGTTAATGAACAATCGTCCTGTTCGCCTAAACCATCGAAAATTCATCTTTGAGGAAACTTCAAAATTTGCAAAAATGATTACCTTGATTCCTTTCTTGTTGCTCAAGGTCTTTTGGACGATGTATCCCTCATTCGTGCAGATCTGCGAACTTCAACTGGCTGTTTGGAAGGCTCTGGTGTGTCTACCATGGTTGTAGCTAAGTTAGCTAGAGTCTCCAAACCAGTTTTCTCCTGTGCTGGTGATTGAAACTCTTTTAACTTCAACCTCATAATTCTAAGCTGTCTGTATAGCTTCATGTTCTCCCTGATCAATACCCTATTCCTGTCTTTGATCTTGTCATGCTTCTCTTTGAGTGTTTGATTTATTTTGAAAAGCTATGCATTTCTTTCAATCAAGTCTGTATTATATTTTTTAATAACTCTTTCCAAGACTTCCATTTCATAGACTTGTTGCAGGAGTTTATTGATTTTATGTGCCTTAGTTGCTTTAGGCTTACTTGAAGAGGATTTTGCCACTGGTGGACTGTGTGCCTCTGGAGGAGTTGTTGAAGGTAAATTGAAACAATTGTCTACACCTTGTTCAGCCTGTACATTACCCTGTGTCTCTGCTAACTCTTGTTCTGGCTCTGAATCACTATAGGGTAGGTTTAAAGGGTTACTTCCTGTAGCAGGGTCCTTGGACTACTCATCCTCAAACTGTCGTTTTCTTTTGATTCTTTTCTTCTTAACAGAGGATGATTCTATTGGATCTCTTGGTTGTGAGATACCCTTCCATTTTCTATGACTGCTTTTGGGAGTAATAGTCTTCTTAGTGGCAGCCTTTTTACCCTTCTCCTGTTGTTGCCAATTAGTCTGGAATTCATTCCAGAAGAGGAAATAGTTCCAATCTACCTGCCTTTTCTTCAATTACTCTTTGATAATAAGAGTAATGAGTCCTTGATGAGACAATCTGCTTGCCACCTTAGTGGGCTTGGCCTTGACCTGTTTAGACATTTTTGTCAGGGCTTTGTGCAAGTAAAATGGTAAATTGATGGGAGATATCCCCGTGAAATCATTTAAAAGATTGAACTGGTCGAACATGACTCTGTTGTATCTATCTTCACAGGTGATATAGACAAAGATATCCTTCAATAAATATTGCAATTTAGGTTCCATATAAGACATTGGTATTTCTTTTTTCCATGTAATATCTTTATGCAGAGGTTGTAGGTAGGACCTAAACTCAATGTTTGAAGGTACCGTTGATTTGAACCAACAATCACCTGTTATGGGAAGACCTGTGAACTCAACTATGGCTGCCTCATCAACCATGAACTGCTCCTTTCCCACTGTTGTTTTTCTTCCATCATACGAGCTGGCAAAAGTCTCGGACACATGTTGATGAAAATATGATAGTTTTTCACAATAGGTATACACTCCAGTCTACTTGAAGAACTCGGCCGCCTCAGGGTGAACCTCAAGGTACCAAACTCCATCCACTTCAGCCCTCTGAACTGGCCCTTCTTTTGGCATTAGTAAATGTTGACTGTACCTATGATTAAGGAAAACTGAGTGCCATGGAGACAAAGACTCTAGGATCTAGGATGACAGAGAGTATGACTCATGGAAGAGAAAACGGGACAGTGTGAAACATAGTTTGAATCACCAAGCTCAAGAACTAACCGAGTTTAGGCAACAAACTGACTGAGAGCATGCCAAAAACTTCGAGTTTCGGTGGGATATTCATTTAAATTGAAACAAGATGGGTTTTGAACTTGCCTGATGAATTGACCTGGCTAAATTGGCTTGAGAACAATTTATGGGACTCTAATGGCGCTTGACGATCACCATGGGAAACGAGATTATGATCTTTGGAAACGTGTTTGATTGATGAAATCACAGGCTCACGATTATCTCAATAACTTTGGAATTCAAATTGATAATGAATGAGGATTAAATGAGGGATTTAACGGGATCATGATAGATTGTGTACTCTTGACTGGAAATGGTGAGAGGCTTCGTGACAACATGCATGAATTTATGTATCGTCACTGTGTCTTCATTTTGAAAAGACAAATGCATTTTAAAGGACAATAGGAACTCAAATTTTCAGACAGATTCAATTAGAACGTGCATACCTTCCACCTTCATGAGCTTTCGGTGATTACATTTCCATCATTGCGCCAACTGACAGCTGGGTCATGCAAAAGCATGGACTTTCCATTTTTCCCGTTGAAATGTTTTCAGTGGTTAATTGCATTTTTTCTTTGCCCTCTTAACTACCAGGAACAAAGGCTTTCGGTGGTTAATGAGTGCGTTTCAGGCTTGCCTAAACCACCGACACCCGAAATTCTGACTTTTTCTTGACCAAACCAAATCAAAAAAAAATTCTGAGCTTATTTATAGAAAACAGACTCTCTAACCTACCTACAAAAATTTAGGAATAAAATTTGGACCACAACCTATCACCTCAAAAGAAAAATTTCCACCAATTTATTTCAGGAGATAACACTGGCTCCTATTGGGGATGAACGCCTCCCTGTGAGGTTTCAAGAACCATAGAACCAATGCCTTTCCTGAAAAAGAAAATTAAAAATTATATGGTAGTGCTTCCATTGGGCATGGAGTTATTCTGTAAAAGTAAAAGTTAAAAATAAGATTACAATGTCCAGGCTTCACAGCCTTGGCCAAAATAGAGTTTTAAAAATTGCCCGTTTACCAAGCCACCGAACATTTCTTCACCTCCCAGATTCTGTAGAATGAAAGTGTTGTTATTCTGTACTTGGGTTATCATGAAAGGACCGGTCCACAAAGAATCGAACTTGTTATGCTTGCCTTTATCCTGTCTAAGAGCATCCCATTTTAGAACCTAGTCACCAACCTGAAAATTATCCACCTTTGCCTTTCTGTCAAAAGTATCTTTGATATTCTTTTGATGAGCCTCTGATCTGTCCACTAACTGTTCGCAGGCCTACTACAGTTCCACCAAATCAAGCATTCTTCTTACGATATCATTTGACTCAGTTGGATCTTCCTGAAAGAATCTAGCCACTTATAAAATTAATTGAACAGGAAAAATGGCATCAGTCCCATAGACCAATTTGAATGGAGACGTTCCTATGGAATTTTTGATAGTTACTCTGTCTGCCCACAGAGCAAATTTCAGTTTAGAATCCCAATTCTTTTTATTTTCCTCTAATAGTTTTCTGATGATTTTGATTAAGCTCTTATTGGATGATTTGGCCAGGCCATTACCTTTAGGGTAGTAGGGGGTTGAATGTACCAACTGGATGCCCATTGATTCACACATGTCTACCAATGCCTCTGCTTTGAACACTGTTGCATTATTTGTTACCAGCCTTTTGGGACAGCCGAATCTGCTCAAGATATTTTCATAAATAAACTTCATGACAACCTGGTGAGTGGCATTCTGGGTTGGAATTACCTCTACCCATTTTGTAAAATAATCTGTGGCTACTAAGATCTACTTATGTTGACCACTAGAAGAAGGATTTATCTCACCTATAAAATCTAAACCCCACTGCTGAAAAGGGCCATTCACCACTATAGGTCTCAGGGGTAAAGATTTTAGCTGTTGTTTTCCCATAAATCTTTGACATTTGTCACAAGATTTGACGAAGGCACACACATCTGAGAAAAGGAAAGGCCAATAGTATCCAACCCTCACAATTTTATGAACAGTGGTCTTCCAGTAATGATGACCTCCACAAACACTCGAATGAAACTGATAAGTAACTTCCATTGACTCTTCTTTGTTTAAACATCTGAGAAGCAAACCAACAGGATCTTTCCAATATAATAGATTATTGTAAATGCAGAATTTGATGGCTTTGAGCTTAAGGGCTTGGGCTTGAGTCATATTGAGTTCAGGAGGAACTTCTAGCTTTTGCAAAAAATGTATAATACCAGAGTACCATTCACAAGAAGAAAGGTGCTCTACCACTTGTTGATTGCTATCCTGTCCATCTACTGCCAACTCCGTCTGCAAATTCACTGAATTTTCTCCTATAAAATTTATGTCCAGCAGCTCATGATTTTCCTTCGTTAAGAGCTTAGCAAGGCCTTGGCCTTTTATCAATTTGGTGGGATTTACTTCAATGTTGAACTCAATCAACTTTGCAATCCATTTAGCTCTTTTTCCATCAATATCAAGCTAAGTCAAAACATCTTTCATGGAGGGTGAAGGAACATATGCAATGAATTTTGAGTGGAGGATATAAATTCTGAAGGCTTTTAAAGATTTTATGAGAGTATAGGCTTGTTTTTCAATAGGATCATACCTTAGTTCCGTGTCTCTGCTTTTTTTGCTGAAGAAAGCAACTGGGTGATCCAAATTGTCATCATCTTTTTGTAGCAGGACTGCTACCACTATGTCATAAGAAGCAAAGGAAAAAATGTAGAAAATCTTACTGTAATCCACTGATTAGAGTCGAGGATTCCATGATAGCTTGTTTGATATCCTAAAATGAATTCCTTGTGTTGTCTGTCCATTTTATCTTAGAGCCGTTTTTCAACATACATGTTATGTGTTTTACTAACTCGACAAAATTTGGCACAAATATTCTAACAAAATTGATCTTACCGAGTAGCGATTGAATATCCTTTTTTGACCTTGGCAAGGACATCTTCTGAATTTCTTCCACCCAAGATGGATCAATCTTTACACCTTCTACTGAGACAATGTGGCCTAAGAGCTTACCTTTCCTGAGAGCAAATCGAGACTTTTAGGGATTCAATGAGATTCCAAACTGCCTGCATTTCAAGAACACTCTTTTTAAATGCTTTAGATGTTCCTCATGACTGTTGGAATAAACTGTGATGTCATCTATGAGGACAAACTTGTCCTTCTCACCCATGAAAGCTATATCCATGGCCCTTTTAAATGTGGCCCCGACATTCATTAATCCCAATGGCATCTTGGAGTACATAAAGGTACCCCAAGGAGTAGTAAATGCAGTCTTCTCTTGGTCATCAAGATGGACAAAAATCTGGTTATAGCCGGAAAAACCATCTAGGAAAGACATGACAATAGCCCCTGAAATCCTTTGCAGCAAATGTTCCATTTTAGGTAGGGGATAGTTGTCTTTCCTACAACATATGTTTAGGTTTCTAAAGTCCACACATAACCTGACCTCACCATTTTTCTTTCTCACTATTACTAGATTTTCAGTCCATTTGGAGTATCTCAAAGGGATTATGATCTTGGCATCAAGAAGATTTTTTATTTCTCTTTCAATCATAGGAAAAAGAAGAGGACTCATAGGTATGAGATTTTGTTTGAAAGGGATGGTGTCTTTCTCAAGAGGGATCTTGTGTTGAATAATATCAGGGTCATAAGTCTTTAGATCACTATATTTCCAAGCAAAAACATCAGAAAATTCTTTCAAAACGCTGCAATATTCAGACTTATGATCAACAGTCAATTCAAAAGACAGATTTATGAATTTAGGCTGCCTTTCGCCCCCTATGTTATGCTCATGAACATCATGATCTTTCTCCTTTTTGTTTGGCTTGTAGGGAACATCATTATGATCGAAAAGCTTTTTGAGAGGTACCAAACATCGAGGTATATAATTATTAGGTAGCTAAACAATATCATGCTGACCCAATCTTTGTTTTAGCTTAGGCTTTTAGAATTCCTCTACATTTAGATTCTATTGGTCAACATGCATATCATAAAATTCATCTACCACTTGAAGAAATCTGTTAAGTTCATCATCATCCTCAAAAACTTTCTAGTATTTAATATTGTCAGGCAAAGATGGTCTATATTTGACTTGGATTTCATAACTGAGCCTGGGGGGCATGGGAGGAATAAACATGCTGGCTGAAATAGAAAGGGAATCGGCAAGTTGATTCATATCCCTGGGTATATAAGAAATCTCAAAAATGGAAAATGAATCTCTTACTTTACATACCTCATCTATGTAGGCTTTCAATCTGACATGCTTTGCTTGGAAGGTACCGTTTACCTGTTGTATGATGAGATTCGCATCTTCGAATACCTTTAAACCTTTTATCCCCATCTCCTTAGCTGAATTTAATCCCAATAGCAAAGCCTCATACTCTGCTATGTTGTTAGGAGTTCTGAAATTGAGCTTAAAAGACAAATGTATAGTCTCCTTTGAAGGAGAAATCAAAACTACCCCTGCACCTGTTGAATCTTTCGTACTGGCCCCATCAAAATACATGGTCCAAACTGAAATGTTCTTATCATCAGTTTGTTGTTCGGTAGGCTTCACAAGCTGCATAGGAGTTGATTGACAATCATCTATTTGAAGAATGCACGAGCCAAAATCTGTATCCACAGCATAAATAGGATGATTTACAGAATTTTTTGCATCGTTGATGATGTAGGCAAGTTGATTCTCTCTGTAAAGTCTTTTTAGCTCTCCTCCAAACACCAAAATTGTAGAATATGAAAGATCCATATGCAATGTACCTCCTAACCTTTTTCTCCATGGACGAGACAAGAGGAGCCCGAACTTAGGTGGGATATCAACAACCACCACATCCATTACCATGCTTCTCATTGGCAATTGGGCAAGGTTTATAACAAGGTATTTTATGAGGCTAAGGCATCTGACTTTCCTAGAATCAAAAGAGAAGAGATCATGATATGGTTTGGTGACCTCAAGCCCAAGCTCATCCATCACTTCTTTGGGCATAAGATTATGTGACGCTCCTGAATCAAGCAAGCAGTTGTGGAGGATCTTATCATGGACATTTAGGGATATATAGAATGATGGACAAGAATCATCTCGGTCTTCTATCATAGGCCCTATAGTTACGGTTGTCTTGTCATCTTGTAGGTTAAAAAAATTAGCAGATGAAGAGGTCTTTGGCTCAAGGGACTTCAGGATGGTTGACTTAAATATATCGTTCTTCATGAGTTTGGTTAATGGCATAGGTATCTTTACTTTCTAAATTTCTGATTCGAAATTAAAAGAGAAAGATGATTTATTAGAAGCTTTTACCTCGTTGGAAGGAGCTTTGAGAATGACTTGCTCCTTGGCTAGGGGCTGTGTTTGCTTCTACTTTTGTTTTGCAGGAGAGGAGGTCTGTTTTATAGGAGCAGTAGGCTGCTTGGTAGCAACTTCTTTGTTCTTCACCGGAGCAGCAACTTCTTTGTTCTTCACAGAAGCAGCGAGCAATGGTTTTGGGACAGCATTCTTCGATCTTAAATTATAAATTTTCTAATCATATGTTAGGTAGACAGATTCTTCGATACTTGCCTCATGAATTTGCTGTTCCATCAGGGATTCTTCATAATCTACTTGTGTCAAAAAGGAGGAATCATTTTCACCACCAAAACAATTTATTTCATCTGCTTCTTCGACTTCATCGTGAGATGGCTGTTATTCTTCTTCTAACATTGCATTTTGAAAAGGTGGTCTGATTCTCTGATCATTAGCTGCATTCCTGTCTCTCCGAAGGATATGGACTTGTGGATTGTTCCTTCTGTAAAGGAAAGCATTCAGATTTCTTGGGGAAAAAGCATTTGGCTCTTTTGTCCTTGCTGGTTGCTGATTCTAGATCTTCAATTTTGACATTTCAGATGTCAAGTTGTCCAACATCTTTGCCATCTTTTCCATTTTACTATTAGAAGAAGAAGAAGGCTCAACAATAGACTTCTTTCTCTCGACCTTTCCTTTGAGCTTCTGAGATGCTGTAATGTTTGATTCAACCTCGAGGGTGACATCTTGCATTAAAGCAAGTGTGGCTGATCTTCTTTCTCTGAGGATTAGACAAAAATATGGATCGAAGGCAGCAGAGAATGTGATCTTTGCGGATGCGTCACTTGGTTTGATCTCTGCAGGGATCTTCCCAAACATTCTATTAAACCTTTTGATGAAGTCTGAGACCGACTCTCCATCTTCTCTCCTTAAATTTCCAAACTCAGAAATGTAATATAGCAGATCTCTTCTTTCTCCCCAGTGTTTTAAGAATACCTCATCTAATTGTTCAATACCTGTGACTGAATTTTCCGGTAGCTCTTTGAACCATTTCCAAGCTTATCCATCCAAACTCTGGTCCACACATCTTCTTCTGAAATGTTAATATTTTCATCATAAGCATAAAAAGCTCCAATATGTTCTTCAGCAGTATAATCCCCCGTTCTGGTAAACTTTGGCATATATTTCTGATAATCTCCAGTTGGCATAGCAGATAAAGGATTGGGCAATACAAGTGGAGCATACATATTTGCCAAAATCTGTTCCATCTTGGTTAAAGGGGAAGCCATGGTAGTCTTGGGGGTTGATATAGAAGAAGAATTTGTAGGAGATGAAGGTGGAGATGGGATGACTGAATTAAAATAAAATGGTTGTCTCACTTCAATTTGAACAGAATTTTCAGGAATGGGTGAAAACTAAGAGGCCTTATAAAAATGACCAAGCAACAAGGCCAAAATTTCTTCTCCCTTAGAGGACAGATCATGTAAAATATCTTCAAGAACGGGCAGATTAGATTGAGTGTAGAAAACACCTTTTGTAGGTTTGGTGGGTGAGGAATTAAAAGAAGATGAAGAAGAGGTTTCTTTTTGCTGAGAGGACCCTATAATTATCTCTTTAATATGGGATGAAATATCATGCTCAAGAACAGAGTCAGTAGAAAGTTAAGGTTCCTCTACCTTCAATATTTCAGATAAATTTTCACTTTCCTGAGAACTATGCGTTTCACCAGCAGGGGATTCAACTAGAGGCCTTTTAGATATGAAAGAAGAAGTGTCGTTTGAATACCTGAATTTAATGTCTTTGCAGATCCAGAAGCCTGTGTTTGTAAAGCTTTTCCCTTACTGATGATCTTCTCATGGTCAGGAACTAGTGTTGTCAGTGGGCCTTCTTGGTTCGCCCTCGTGTGAGATCTTTTTGGAGCCACTTCATTTCAATGGAGTCGCCAGATAGATAATTACAACCCAAATGATGTCCAGACTTTGTTTATCATCAAAGTTGGATCTATGTCGTCTCGCAAGGAAGCTGAGCTTCGATCTCCTCTCCTCGACAACGACGCCAATTTGTTATCACTCCAAGAAACTCTCCTAGGTTGTAAGTCATAGATGTCTGGTAACTTAATCTTTTGGTAACTGTTTTCTCAATAAAAAGTGTGGGTTTGGTTCAAGTCAGAGGACTAAATCTTTTCTCACTCAAAACATGCATGAACACATTTAGATGGACAAAGCTTTCAACCAAAAATATTTCAACCAAAAATGTTCAGAGAGTTTACAAATAAAGGGATGTATGGAGAAATAACTATTATATCAGCAGAATCACATATAAAGCATACATGAATGGCCAATTACAATAATCACCGGAATACTTGCAAAGTTTAACCTATGAATGCAATGATAAGATGACAGTTATCGGGCATAAACAAGCATAACAACATGAATATAATATCCAGGTGCAAGTATAGAATAGATGAGAAGATGAAATCTGAATAAGTTATGGAAAAAGAAGCTTGTATTACTTAATATGAAAATGAGAAGTTTGAGTACATAACATGAAAAAGTCTCCAAAGTCGACCTTTAGTTCCTATTCTACCTTTAGCTTTATAGCTTTACAATGCAGTTTTGAGATCCTGAAAGCATGGATCAAATATGCTAAAGATAGAAAGTCAAAATTTAGTTTGCAAAAGATATGGAATGATCCCCAAAAATGAGGTCAATCCCAGATTTCATGGTCTTCATCTCTTGTAGAGTAATGGTGCAGTGCAGGATAGCCTTCCAAGGCTGAGTGATGACTCTTCCAAGAGATACAAATTCGCATTTGTTGATGTGAGTAAGCATCATGATTTTCTGCCTTTGTCAAAGGTACCAAAAATGTTTGAAACACCTCTTCTTTCCGTAATCCATCAAAAATAGCTATTGGATCTGTCTTGACAATTCATCAAATTTCCATTCGAAGAGGTTTCAAACCATTCCAACTCAAAAAAATTTGATCTCTGCAAAAACTCGATCATTCTGGCAGTGGCAAGCTTTCGGTGGTTAACCTAGAAGGCTCCTGAGTGGATTATCTACCGAAAGATCTATTTTTGGTGGTTAATGAACATTCATCCTGTTTGCCTAAACCACCGAAACTTCATCTTTGAGAAAACTTCAATATTTGCAAAAATGATTACCTTGATTCCTTGCTTGATGCTCAAGGTATTTTGGACGATGCAACCCTCATTCGTGTAGATTTGCGAACTTCAACTGGCTGTTTGGAAGGCTCTGGTGTGTCTACCATGGTTGTAGCTAAGTTAGCTAGAGTCTCCAAACTATTTTTCTCCTGTGCTGG
>JASDQU010010366.1:0-17726 GCA_032191745.1 Picea mariana | reverse complement strand
GCTTGACGATCACCATGGGAAATGAAATTATGATCTCTGGAAACACGTTTGATTGATGAAATCACGAACTCACGATTATCTCAATAACTTCGGAATTCAAATTGATAATGAATGAGGATTAAATGAGGGATTTAATGGGATCATGATAGATTGTGTACTCGTGACTAGAAATGGTGAGAAGCTTCATGACAAGATGCATGAATTTCTGTATCGTCGTCGTGTCTTCATTTTGAAAAGACAAATGCGGCTGAAAGGACAATAGGAACTCAAAATTTCGGATAGATACAATTAGAACATGCATACCTTCCACCTTCATGAACTTTCAGTGGTTACATTTCCATCATTGTGCCAACTGACAGTTGGCTCGTGCGAAAGCACAGGCTTTCCATTTTTCCCGTTGAAATGTTTTCAGTAACCGCATTTTTTCTTTGCCCTCTTAACTACCGGGAACAAAGGCTTTCGGTGGTTAATGAGCGCATTTCAGGCTCTCCTAAACCACCAAAACCTTAGATTCTGACTTTTTCTTGACCAAACCAAATCAAAAATTTCTTCTGAGGTTATTTACAGAAAACAGACTCTCTAACCTACCTACAAAAATTTAGGAATAAAATTTGGACCACAACCTATCACCTCAAAAGCAAAATTTCCACCAATTTATTTAAGGAGATAACAGTTTCCAACACCTCCGTGGGTGAGATTCCATCATTGTTCTGTCTTGGATCTCCCAGAGGTCCTTGCTACGGATTTCCTTCCATCCTGATTTCTACACCCTCCTGAGATGCCATAGTTTACAAAAAAAACAAAAAGGGCTCTCTATTTGAAACCATAAGATTTATTAGTTTTATATATGTCGGGATGTATACTAAGTAGCTAATGTGGCCCTGTTCATGCCCAGTGTTGTATCTTTTGCTCTGATACCATATGTAATGTACCTTATATTCACCATAGAAAAAAATTAATTCTATGACATAATTCAATTTCGTTTAAGCTTTAGAATTTAAGAGAAGGTAAGATACATTTCTTTCCATAATGACATTATTACACCAGTCAAGTTTACTTCAAACATAAAATATTATGTGGATAAATTCTTTCCATAATTCTATCACTTCCCTTAACTTTCAAACTACTCCCCATACTTATCTGTATATAGGAAATATCTAAACTTAGGTCAAAGGGACCCTTGAGGTTCAGAGAAAGGATCTAGGTGCACAAAGTTTAACCTTTAGGTGGTCACGTAGGAGAGCAGCTGAAATGAACGGTGGAGACACTTTGGGGAAAAGTGCCGAAATCCCAAGAGCCATAGGATCACACCAAGTTATGATGGATTTAAGCACTTAGAAGCACCCCAGGAGAGGAGCCATATGAATGGTGGAAACACTTTGTGGAAGAAGTTCCAAAGTTGCAAGAGTTGTTGGATCTTGCAGAGCAGTGAGGAGATTAAGGCTGAGTGTCTTCCAACACTCTAAGGAATTGAATTTCTCTATTTCAGAGTTCAGGGTTTGGAGTGGCAAGTGATTTTGGAGTCATTACATCATGAACTCCCAGTTTGTGAAATTGTGAAATGATCGACACCGTTCATTTCGGGGTCCGGGAGTTCGGCATTTCGGGGTCCGGGAGTTCGAAGGACTTAGAACAGGAGGAATGATTGCATCACAATTCCACGAATCATAGAAATTCGGTAGTGCTTTGATGTTAAGCGCATGGTCATAGAGTGGTGGTCAAGTGGATGGAGGCTAAGGGCGATCCAGAACTGTTAAGCCCCTTTCGGCGTTTCAGCGACCGGGAGTTGGAAGGATAAGGATCCTGGGATTGTCAAAGTAATCAGTTCTGCACATTTAATTATGCTTT
This sequence comes from Picea mariana, assembly GCA_032191745.1. Taxonomy (NCBI): domain Eukaryota; kingdom Viridiplantae; phylum Streptophyta; class Pinopsida; order Pinales; family Pinaceae; genus Picea; species Picea mariana. Next base: position 15,878 of record JASDQU010010366.1, on the reverse strand, counting down.
CCAATTCAAGGCTGGATCTTCATGACTGCTAGAACTGTAGGTATTTTGACTATCTACTATGTGCACGTATAAAGGCGTATATTATCATTCTTACTGTAGGAAATTCACATTAACTCTCCATTAACATCTGTACTTATTTCCACTTATAAGTATGTACATACCTATAGCTTTCTCTAAATATATATAGAGCGATGCACTGTCATAGGTATAGTTTCATCTTGATTCTGGTTTAATAATTGGAAAGCTCAGTTGCGTGCTATGGTCCTGCATCCTTACTTACAAAAAATATAAACATGAAAGTATATCTACTTAACTTGGGTCTCATTCTTACACACTGGTAGCTTACACATCAAGCATAGTTAACTCGAAGGATCCCATCTTGTTTTCTAAGGTTTATTCCATCAAACAATAGTCTAATTATGAAATTTCAAATACTTAAAGGTGTATAACATCATGGCAGGCATAACTCTAAAAACAAAATCGCGCTAAAATATGCTTAATTAGTTTAATACTTTCATATACAATAATTTATGTACTTTTCATGCCCTTTACACAGTGACTTGTAATATGATCTATTATTTCTATTCTACCTCTATCCCGGATGAAGATCCTCCATCGTTTCTACCAGTCCATTCATTGCTGTATTAGAGTTGTTCCTATAACAAATAATTCCTACTATGTTCCTACAGTTTTGTGAAAAAATAGAGGTCAATCGGGTTTCGGCGATTACAAATTACAAACACAAAAAACAAAAGACCACGTTGTTTGTCGAATCACGAAATGAGAAAAGACTGTGGGCCCAACACTTCAGGGTTTCGGAGTTTCAGGGTTCAGGATTTCGTGATTTCAAATGCCAAACCCCAACATACAACAACTCCCAAATTGTGAAAATGTGAATGCAAAGTGGGACTAGCACTTCGGGGTTTCGGGGTTTATGAACACCTAACTCACAAAAAAAATGAAATAAGAAAAGCTGAATTGCGAAATGAGATTAGGGTGTGGGCCCCACAATTTCAGGTTTTGATGTTTGGTAAAGCAAAGGAACTTCGTATATATGTATCAAGCAAGTCCCCAATGCCGAAATATCAATTTTCTATTTAATCTCTTTTTAAAATAACATGCTCCAAAAAATAAACTCGGAATAAATAAATGTCTGGGTTCGTAATTGGTAAAAACAAATAATTATTGTGTTTTCTCAAAAAATTAATTTATCAAGAAATAAAAATGAGTTTACAAACTTAATAACAGAAAAATCATAATCGCAGAGAAAACCTCCAAAACAGGGAATAACCAAATCAATTCAGGAAATGATTTCAAGCTATCTCACCCTCTGTGTCCAGAATTACAATATGATTCAAGTATTTATGGGAACAAAACCTGCCACTTCGACCTGAAGAAAAATTAAATCACGGTGGTGATGATATTTGGTGGCCTGCAAAGGCTAAGGCGACCACAGCTTGACAGTAAACCCTCACGTCTTGAAGGGTCAAGACGGCCACCAATCCGCCGTCATAAAGAGGTGAAATGATCACAAACCAACAAGTTTTTCCTATTACAGAAATGGATTATGACACAACAGATTTCTCCCATGGAAGTACTTCAATACATAATTAATATATACATATCACTAGTATAAATGATTATTTAACACAGAGAAGGAGTAGATCAATATATATGAACCAGATTTTCGGGAAGACAAAGGGAACAACCACATTCCTCCCAACCATAGAATAGGCAGCCAAAATTTCTTGCCCGATTCACCCCCTAGCCTGACCATGAATCCATGAGGGTGAATTTGGAGGAATCCCCCTCAACAATGTCCACAAATTCCAGCAGTTATCCTCTTGCCTCACACTTACTCAACAGTGCTCATAACAACAAGGAAAATCCATAGTCCCTTTTCTCCGCATACTTGGCAGTGTCCTACTTCCTCACATATGTTATTTGTCAATTTTGCCCAGGGCTTTTTCCCTCCCTTGAGAATTTTCGCAGCTTTCTAAATCCTTGATTTTCACGGGCTGCAATGGCCAAATCATTGATTTGTCACTTGTAATAATCAGCCCAGAGGTAGTTCCAACATGTTCCCCACTCATGGAGTCATGGTCAGTTAAATTTAACATGGTTGTTCCATTTGTCCTCCTGTAATCAATATAAAATATTTTGTTTCCATAGGCGTGTCATATTCAAATAGTTAGTTGGGTTAAATAAGGTCTCTACTCAACAGTCAAAACAATTAATTACAATTACCAAATTCGAAATTCAAAATTGCCATAAATGACAAAAATTTTCCAAATTCAAATTTACTAAAAACGAAATAAATTTCTAGCAATTTTAAATTTCAAAATATTTTAATTTGGGGGATGTCACAATTCTCATTCAGTTCGGTAGAGGATTCCAATCTAGTTAAAAGTTACAAGTTGAATTGTAATAGAAATCAAACTCAGTTATAAATAATTTCAATTTTTTCAATACTATAAAAATAATTTATTACACAACATTTAAATGCTATGGACCTTAAATTTGAGTGGCAAATAAATGTACCATACAAAATTGAATAGTTTAATTTTTTCAATACAAGTAATGCTTTGTTTATAAAACTAATACATTTATTATAAAAGTATTTGTTTAGTTCTTTTACATAGCTATTACTTTGTTTATAAAACTAATATATTTATAATAAAAATATTTGTTTACTTAAATTTTTATAGAGAAAAAAATAGTTTATACTATAATATTAAGTTTATTTATCCATTTTTATTCTTATATACCCATTTAAAAAGATATGTTCACAAACAATTTATTCAAGAATTGTAAGAAATAAATCAAACCGTAGAAAGTGATAGAGATTAGGTTGTTTACACTATGTCTTTGCAATTTGGAAGGAATGTAATAATTTCAATTTCGTTATGAAGATGTGAATTTTAAACAAAATAATTGTATTTTATTTGATTAACATGTATAATGTGATAATTTTTCATCTATTTCTCATCAAAATTAATTTTCATATAAAAATAGAGTAATTTATTGAGAATAAATGTTTCAAATTGACTAACCCAAAAACACATATAAAAAATATCAACACTTGTTAATGTATTTAAATTTGCTCTAGATGGTACAAATATTGAAGAAACTATTGTTTTTAAGATGAGATTAATATTGAAGAAGGTTTTAAAAAAATGTAAAGAAAGGGGTAGCTCATAAAATATTATTTAAATATGGATGAAAGTTAATACACAAATGAACATTCATTTCACATACTGAAGAGTGGATCAAAGCAATCTTTGAAGAAACTATTGTTTTTAGGATGAGATTAATATTGAAGAAGTTCTTAAAAAAAATCAAAGGAAAGGGGTAACTCTTAAAATATTTTTTAAATATGGATGAAAGTTAATATACAAACATACATTCAATTCATATATTGGAGAGTGAGTCTAGGAAATCGTATTTATCAATCATGAAACATGTTGAACTTATATCAGATATTGAGAAATTTAGAATAATCAATGTTAAGGTATTTCGTGGCTATAAAATATTTACCTTTAAAATTGTATAAAAACTTATGTGACTTGTAAGTACAATATTTATCTTTATAATTGTATAAATACGTATGTGACTTGTGTGGGTACAAGGGAATATGACTTGTGAGTACAATATTTATCTTTATAATTGTATAAATACTTATGTGACTTGTGTGGGTACAAGGGAATACCTAATATGCTTTAATATGCCTTTAATTGGTGAATATTTTTCATATATTAAAATATTACATAAAATTTTAAGTGCATAAATTGGGTAGAGTCATTTTTATTCTATTTTGGTGGATGAAAGCACATAGAAAACAATGGAGCAACACTTTATTGTGTATATTACATATCTAATGGAGAGAAGAAGACACATAAAAAAAAATTGCCTTTGGAAAATAAAGGATGGTACTGCAAAATCAATGTATAAATCCCTATTAGGATTATTATTTGAAATGGATTTTACCAAAATAAAAAATTGTGAGATTTTGGTCAGATGGAGCTTCATTTATGAAAAATATTCATGAAGGTCTGGTTTCTAAGTTGATTCATAAAGTGCCCCATTTGTTATGCATTCGTTATTAGGCATTTTCTATGATTGATGATTCAAAATAATTTCTAGAGTTTAATTATATTGATAAGTTGGCCAATAAGGTATATTCTTGGTTGGAAAAATCCGTAAAGAGGTACAAAGAACGTAAAAGTTTAATATATTTATTTCAAACTGATATAAGTTATGGGTATTTTAAATTCATCAAATCTAATGGTTTTCTAGGGATATGGGATGAACATGCTTGTTAAAATTATTTCAACGTTATTACAAGAATGCAAACATGGTAATAGAAAGATTTATGAAATGGGAACACTATTTCAAGTTCAATTATGTATTCATTCACCAACGGATGTTCAACTAAATTAAACATGTTAAGTTAGTGATTTCAAGACGAATATATTGATATAATATCTATTGGTACAGATGTTCTAACTAAATTAAGTAAGTTCAGTTAGCGATTTCAAGAGGAACACATTGGTATAATATCTATCTATATGCAATTAGATATGCTCATTGAAACATATTCTCAATATGTTCCATATTTCTTAAAGAAATTAGAGCATGGAAAATTGTATTTTATTGATAATACATGAGGTTGGCATTTGTATATAATAATATTTGAATCTATACATAATTCACTTGGGTTAGGTACTATGTAAAATTGTGTTCACTTGAGTAAAACATTTTTCCAAAAGTTGATTGATTGATAGGTTTATCTATTTGGTACTATTCAATGCAACCAAATTCTCACTTCCCATTCTTACTTTGTAGAAGAAAATGAAAGAGAATCTGAAACAAAACCATGGTTGAGATGCCTATGTGAAAAAACTGAGATTGGAGATTTTCCAATAATTGATGTGGAAAAATGTGAAGGTGAAATAGAATGTTCTATTATTAATTTGTATATGGAAAGTTTTATTATTACTTTAAATTGGGAATGTCCAAAGAAAAGCATGGTTGGAGCATGGGAACAATGTGGAGGAAAACCTAAGTGGTCTGACTTTTATCCAAATTTAATGAAAATGCTGAAAATACTTTTTACTCTTGATGCTAAGCATTGCTAGTTGTGAAAATGGTTGTATGAAAATTGATGATAGATATAGCCTTTTTTTAGAAAGATTACAATTCTATGTTTTTATCCTTATTAGGTAGATTGGAACACAATTTATGAAGATTGGACATGAATGAAATTGAAATTGTGTCAAATAATTTGAATTTCATTTAATTCTTTAGAAGTTATGTTTCAAAAGTGGTAAGTTAAGAATTAAATTTTTTATAATCAATGGGATGTAAAATAATGATCTATGTATGAAATTTTAGGTCATTTTTCTTTTTCATATGATTTTTTTTTTTTTTCCAGATTGACAATGTAAAAGGGTGAAAATGAAGGTAACCCTTTAAATTAACTTTTCCCTTCAAACTTGATTAAGGAAGGGATGTATAAATTTTGTCCAACCATCAATGGCTGCCAACAAAATTCCTCCAAATTGAAATTGACCAGTTTTGAACCTCTCAAATATAGAGATTGTTTTGAACATGTCAAATATAGAGATTGGAAACAAAAGCTTTTTGAATTTTTGTATCAACTTCTTCTATTCATAATCCAATAGACATTAAGGAAAATACACACTACCAATAATTTACTTACTACATGATGTATATATTACTTATCATGGTCTTATAGCTTGTCTATATATCAACCATTGTATATGAACCATTTACATTGAATTTTTAGTGTATGTGTATCAGCCATTGAATTTTCTGTTTGATTTTTAGCAGTCATCAAATCAAATCAATCTTCATTGCACTTTTAACTCCTGCATTCACTGTTTGGATTTGCAGTGAATATGTTGCAAAAGTTTGCAACGTCGAAATTCACAATTATCTGGTTCTTGACCCACAAAATACTTATGAGAAGTTCGACCACATCGTAGATCAATAGTCTATGGTTTCTTTACAAACTCTCAGATGGGACAACCACAATGGATTACGCTCTATTAAAAATACGGAAAACACTAATGGGAGGTTGGATAATTGTTTGGCAGAGGAACACGACCAGAGCTTTATTGCGCCTTCATATATTAAAGATTAACCACTTGTAACATCCCTCTCTAGGGCACACTGAGAAAAATTATTCTTTGAGGACACTTTCTCGCAAGTGATGCGTATTATTATACTATTAAACATTGATTTTGATTATGAGGCGTTATGGGTTGATGACATGTTGTTTTGTTGCCTTGACATAGACAGGTTCTATTGACTCAGTTTTACTAAGTGTGTAGGATTTTGGACCTCGAGGATGCAGAGGCATCGATGGAACCCCTTGGACTACGGATCGAGTCGGGGAGTGAACTATTGGGGTTTGATTGTTATATATGTGATATTAGTGCATCTGATTAGATGATATGATATGGATATATTTCTGACATCATTCGTTGATGATGTAGGCTGATGATAGGTTGCTGACCAAACTCACATGTGGAGTAGAGGGGTCACGCATGACTACCAGAGACGTTGAGGGAGAGGTGTGGACAAAATCCCTGCCACAACCTACTAGCACTCCCGTCGTGGCTCGAACTGTAGGTTAATGATTACCTAGTTCGAGAGGACCCACGATGTCATGAGGGAAGACTGCGACAGTTGCTCATGATGATTCTAAGGGGTGAAAAATAAGGCAAGGAATTATTCCTTAGAGGCCCTTAGTCTCCCACAAGATCACCTGGTGGAGTATTGACTCGAGGGTTTTTTGATGTCTACCAAGTCAGTCAAAAGGCGAGTGGCACCCTTGGAGCACGTGGTGCATCCTGAAGGGCACGTTGCGCAAGAAAAAGGGAAAGAGTCGAGTGGCACCCTTGGAGCACGTAGTGCATCCTGAAGGGCACATCATACAAGAGAAACAGAAAGAGGTGAGTGACACCCTTGGAGGACTTAGGCATCCTGAAGGGCATGTCGCGTTGTTATTTAATAATTGGACAAACCTAGATGGATTTAGGACGAATAATGTGTTAAGGAAGAGTTAAAAATTTTCCCCTAATAAAATGTGGCCCAGCCTAGGAAAATAAAGTATAGGTCTAAATTATATTGGTGGTAAAATTTTATCTATATATTTCTATACAAATAAANCATTAATCTTGTGACAAGAAGGGGGTAAGCAATTAAATTGATTTATACAAATCTTTTGGTATAAAACTTTAAAAGGAGAAATAATTGTTTTACTATATTATGCTAATAAAAAAAAATTATTCATTAAAAAAAAAGGGGTGGGGGGAAAGGGTAAGTTTCTGCACATGCCCTTTTGAGTTTAAATAAAAAGGGGAAAGAGGGAAATATAAAATAATTAGGAAACTAGGAAGAAGTGGGAAACATAAAAAGAAAGGGGAAACAGTAGGAAAAATCAGATAGTCCAACTTAGTAAGGTATCTAGCGTTTAAGGACTTTCTATTTAAAACTCCACTGGTAAATTAATAGGAGGGGGGGGAGTCATTAAAACTTGTAAGGGAATATGGGGACACCTAGGAGAGATTCTAGGACTGCCTTTAGGTGAGTGAGGGAAATAGGGGTAATTAATTAATGAATGAAATTAATTTATGGAGGAATGAAGGGGATGGGTGACACATGTACGAGGAGGGTTTTTATGAATTAAATTATTAAACATTAAATAAAATGGGATTTTGGGAAAGTAAGGGACTTAGAAACTCTATATAATGGAGGGAGGAGAAGGATGATGGATCTCTTATGTTTTGTGTAATGTTATGCTATAGAAATCTATACTTGACTGACTTAGCTTGTGGGAGTTGGGATACCCAGCTCAGTGAGGAGTGGTAGCTCGGTCTTGTGAGGCGAGCTGGGAGCTAGTTGATTCTCTGCATAGTGTGTGTGGCCCCTTTGCAGCTTGGGGGGATAAGGAGGAAGAAGATTACCCTAGCGTTGGCTGGGATGTACAAGTGAAGTCTCATCAGTCGGCAAGTAGGAGTTGCACGGAGCACACGAGACATCACCTTAGAGTGGGCGATTGAGAAATGGTACGTTTCCTTTATTTATGCATGGTAGATTGTTAGTATGATTTATGATTTCAGTTCTGTATGATTAATTAGGTAAATAATATGATAGTCTTAGCGTTCTAGTTGATGACTAGAATTTCCCCATAGCCTTAGCTTGATGTTGACTGATTTCCCCTGGCCTTTGATCCTTGCATGTCTTGACCGTCCTGAGGTTTATTGTTTGTGATGATTGCGGTTAATTTTTCCTTCGTCCCTAGCTCATCAGTCCGTGCCTGAGCAGTCAGCCAGGACCCTGATCTACAGTCATCGCTTCGACATTAATATACCTATGGATCTCAACGCCCTACTTTTCTGTGCATGGATGATGAGAAAAGGATGTTCTTGTCAACCATCTACCTATGTTGTTTGTCCTTGAGTGATTTTTGGTCTTGTGACTTCTGGAAAAAGGAACCCATGCGTATGGATTTCCTTGCATCCTGGTTGGTTTATCTCTGTGCTTGATTTTGTTCTTCGCACCTTAAGGATTTCACCATGTATTTTCTCTACGATTTGGCTGATAGAATCTCTGTGATCATTTCAATGAATTTCCCATTGGATCTCTGCGTTTCTTTTTCTTGTCTGCGTTTTTCCCCTTCGTTACTCTGGCGATTTGCCATTATCAAGACTGAAACCATGCATTTTAAGACTACATTGTTGGACACTGGTTGTGACTGATATTTACCCTTGTACACAACGATTTTGCTTATATATTAATGATGGAAATGTAAATTTACTTCTGGTATGTTTTCACAATGATTTTTCTTATATATTAATAATAACAATGTAAATTCCCTTCTGGCATGTTTACACAATGATTTTGCTTATGTATTAAATGATAGTAATGTAAATTCCCTTTTGGCATTTCTGCACAGCGATTTTTCTTATATATTAAATGATAGCAATGTAAATTCCCTTCTGGCATGTTTGGACAATGATTTTGCTTATATATTAAATTATAGCAATGTAAATTCCCTTCTGGCATGTTTGCACAACGATTTTTCTTATATACTAATGATGAAAAATGTAAATTTCCTTCTGGCATGTCTGCACAATGATTTTTCTTATATATGAAATGATAGCAATGTAAATTCCCTTTTGGTATGTTTGCACAACAATTTTTCTTACATATGAATGATGGAAAATGTAAATTTCCTTCTGGCATGTTTGCACAATGATTTTGCTCATATATTAAATGATAGCAATGTAGATTCCCTTCTGGCATGTTTTCACAACAATTTTGTTTATATATTAAATGATAGCAATGTAGTTTCCATTCTAGTGTTTTTTGCCCAACGAGTTTCCTTTTAAATGATGATGGTGATGTGGTTTCACTCTGGTGCGTTTTTGCACAACGATTTTCCTTTTAATGTTGACGGCAATATAGTTTCCTTCTGGCGCATTTTGCACATTGATCTCCTTATTTATTAATGAGCACAATGCAATTCTGATATGGTGTGTATGTACAACTATTTTCCTTATTTATAAATGACAACTCTCTTTTAGTGGCTAGATGATAGCTTTCCCAGACCTCCAGTTTAGTCATGGACAACATTTAATTGAATAGAATTGCCTTTCATGTTTAAACAACCTTAAACAGAACATAACCATCTTTAATTGGTTTAGACAACCTTCAACTGAATAGACAACCTTGATTGACTAGACAACCTTACTTCTTTCATGGAAAATTCTTAATTTAATTTAATTTAGACTTGTCAATTTGGTTTAATATTGATTAAAGAAGACTTGCTGAATTGATGTGAATTTAATGTTAATTAGATTGAATTTAATGATTTAATTATAATGCAGATTTGCCTAATTTATTTGTAGTTGGTACCATTTCGATTGAATTTAATGACTAGAGTGTAATGTAGAATTTTCAATAGATTCAAAAGTAATGTTATTTAGATTGAAATAACTGAATGAGGTGTAAGGTAGAATGGTCGATTGGATTTGTATTTAAGGTTAATTAGATGGTCAGTTTGACAAATTTTAGACATGATTAATGGTTGCGTTGTTGACGAAATCACGTATTTTCTTGATTTCTTCTTTGATGGTAGTTTCCTTGCGTATGTCGCCCTATTGTTTGGGTTCTGGGCATAGCCTTCTTGTCAGGATTTGGCTCCCAGCAGGTTGGATTATTTACAGTCCTCAGTCCAGATAAATTATGTTGCGCCAAGGTTATGCATGCATCTATCATCTACTAATGGCCTAATTCTTGATGAGGGGATCATGGCACGCCCTATGGGAAACTGGTGAATGAGAACTTGGACAGACTTGGGGTGTTCTGTGTGAGTGTTGTCGAGCGTCGCAAGTTTCTTTTGGAAATGAGTTGAATTCTTTCAAGCATTTGTTGCGTTCCTTGAGGTTCAAGTCTTGTTCGTCTAAGTCGTTGTATCGGGATGGGGATGTTGTCCCTTAGCCTGTAGGCATGGTCGTGTTTGCGTCGGGCGGGTAGTCGTTTCTCCTTCTTGTTCTATGCATGTTTTGTCTAGTTTCCCTTGTGCCTGTGTGTGGTGTCATAGTAGCCTATTGCCTGGACTGCGTGCTTGCATTCATTGTCAGTGGTGTGGTTAAATTGTCGTCTTCGTCGCCTTCTTTCCAAAAAAAAATAAAAAATGCACTTCTGCTTCGTTTGTAGTCGTAACAACGGGGACATTACACCACTCTAAAAACAAAGCGCCAAAATGTACCTGAATATCAGATCTTAATGTTGATCAGCTTGAAAGACTAAAAACAGATAGGATGAATGGCACTCACCCCATACAAAACACACTGATCAAATAATTCGACAAACACACCCAGGTAAATAATTAAACACTTGATTTAATGGAAAAGGAAGCTAATTCGGTGAAGGATACATGAAACTGGAAGGAAAAGGCAAAAAGGGGAAGGAATTATAGGTTATATTTTATTTGAATTTATATATTGTTATTTGTTACATTTCTTAATTGGAGATTTATTTTAATATATTAATATATTTATACAATGAAAAAAATCTTTAAACTTATAGATTTTAAATATATATGGTTTACAAATGAGACATTTTTAGAAAGGTATGTGAAAGAGGAAAGGATGTTTAAATTATGGTCAAATATATATAGAAAGAAAGAAGGTAGGTTAAATAACAAATACATTTATATTAAAACTTATTAACTATTAGACACCCAAAAATTATGTTAAATTACTTTATATTTTTTATATTTTATTTTATTAAAAAAATATTTATAATAATGGACAAATATAACTTGATAAGTAAATTAATGTATTCTTTTAATAAATTAGCTTGAATTCAATTTAACTCCTTATTTATTATGAGTGAAATTGGATTTGATCTGTTATTTTATTCTTAATTAGCTTTATTTTAGCCAAGCGTTATGTAATTATTTTGGAAAAGAAGATTAGTTTTTGGCTAGAATGTCACCCTCCACGTCTGGTTTTTCAGATATCATTCAATTGTGAACCATATTGTTACCTTTAGGATAATTGAAGAGGATTTATGCAATACTAAAACAAATCTTTTTTGTTGTTTTGCTGACTTTAGAAAATATTTTGACATGGTTCCTAGGAAAAACCTTTGGAATAGGTTGGAAGAGATAAAAGTGTCTCTCGAGCTGAGAGCTACTGCAATAAGGATGTCTGAGTAGTTTTGGGTGCAATCAATGCAAGAAGATATAGACTCTATTCACAGGAATTATACTTCGGAGCTTACAGAACTTCCACATGACAAGAAAACGATTAGTACTAAATGGGTCTACAAGACTAAGTAAAATAGTGATGGGAGTGTTGACAGACAGAAGGAAAGATTAGTTGCTAAAGGCTTCAGAAAGAGGTATGGAATTGATTATGAAGAAACATTTTCACCAGTAGAAAGACAAGAGACTGTTAGAATGATGATTTCATTAGCAGCTCAAAAGAAATGGAGCATTCATCACATGGATGTGAAAAGTGACTTTTTGAATGGGTACTTAGAAGAAGAAGTGTTTGTGAAAAAACCACAAGGTTTTGAAGTGAAAGGAAAAGAACATCAAGTATACATGTTCAAGAAGGCTTTGTATGGCCTCAAAAAAGCACCAAGAGCATGGTATGCTAGGATTGATGGATATTTTAAAGAGAGCAGCTTCAATAGAAGTAAAATTGAACCTACACTTTACTACAAACAAGAAGGTAATAACATTCTTATTGTAAGTCTATATGTTGATGACTTATTATATATGGGTAGTAGTTCTAAGATGAAGGATGAATTCAATATTTCTAGGATGAATGGATTTGAGATGAAAGATTTGGGTCTCATGCAATGTTTTCTGGGTATGTAGGTTTATCAAAATGAGGATGAAATTTTCATTTATCAAACAAAGTATGCAAACGATATGTTGAAGAAATTTGATATGGTAGATTGTAAACCAGACTCCACTCCAACTGATCATGGAATTGTGTTATGTAGAGATGATGGTGTTGAAATAGTTGATGATGAAACATACATAAGTATTGTTATAAGTTTGATGTTTCTAACCCACACAAGACCTAGTATTACTTATTCAGTTTCTCTTGTTTCAAGATACATGACAAATCCATCTGAAATACATATGAAGGAAACCAAGAGGATTTTGAGGCATGTGAAAGGAACTCTAAATTTTGGTATTCATTACTACACTTCTAAAAGGCCTAATCTTGTTGGCTTTAGTGATTCTAATTGGGGAGGTAGTTTGGATGATCGAAAGTCTACTTCTGGTAATTGTTTCTCTTTTTCTTCGGGTTTGATTACTTGGAGTTCAAAGACAAAGTATAGTTGTAGTTTCAGCCACAGAAGCAGAGTATGTTGCAGTCACCTCAACAAGTAATCAAGCATTATGGCTTAGAAAATTTTTAGAAGAAATTGGAGAGAAAAAAATTCATCCTATAATGATATTTTGTGATAACACTAGTGCCATCAAATTGGCCAAGAATCTAGTCCATCATATAAGGAAAAAAAAATTTTGATTTAAAGTAGAACTAAGGTATATAAAGTCTCAAGAGAAACTTGGAGACATTTTCACTAAGATAGTTGCTAAATTCCAGTTTTTAAAACTTCGAGTCAAATTGTGAGCCCTCTCAACATCAAGGGGGAGTATGTTGGTAATTGATGCAGTCTTTTCAATCGTCTGGCATGATGAAATCTATTTGCAGTTCTCTTTTCTGTCCGTTAGTGTTTAGATATACATTGTTTGACTAAATAATTCATGCAAAATGTATGAGTATTTTTCTAAAATAAATTGTTGTAAGCGTTCAATTAGGACAACTAAATTTTTTTTCTATGAGGCTATGTATTGTTATGAAGATCAAGGTTGATCAGTGTTGAACAAAACCTTTTTGTGCAACTACCTCAATAATAATTTCTTCTTTCTTTATGCATGGATTGTAAGCATGATTATATGATATTGTGATTTAATAATTTACTATCTTTTTATGCTATTCTAATTGAATGATTATCTAGTCCAGAGATAGGCCTGCATAGATCCTTCAAAATCCCCTTGTAGGAGGTCCAACAAATCCTCGATCTTGAGAAGGGGATATCATTTTTTTACAGTTTCTTTATGAAGGGAACAATAGTCAGTGATGAGCCACCACTCAGAAGTTTATTTCTTAGGGATAATAAAGGCATGGGATGCATAGGGGGATGATCAAGGCGTGATGTGGCCAGATTCCAGAACTTGGCCAACTTGGTTATCAATTTCAAAAGGTTCTCAAGGCACAAGATGGTAGGAAGGGGCGTTTGGTAAGGATGCACCTGGTATGAGGTCAATGGAATGCTCAATAGAGAGAGACATGGGTAATCATGTGGTTTTTGTGAATACATTGAAAAATCCATTGAGAAAGGGGATCATGTCTGAAGCGGTAAGAGTGGACAAATTATTGGGTTTAAGAAGATACACTAAAAAAAAGGAGACATATTTATTGATATTGACTTGCTTAATAGACTCCTTATCGATAAGTGACAGAGTGGGATTAGGAGCAGATGATGTCAGAACATAGGTGCACCCATCTAGTTGCATATGATATTGGTGGGACTTGGCATGGTATATGACATGTCGGGCCTGTTGGTAGGGGAGGTCGATTAATAATTCTACATAATGCAGAGGGGAGGCATCACATTCGATTCTATAGTGAAATAGACCAATGGAGAAGGTGACCGCACAACACCTAGAGACTGTGAGACGAGGGACGACCTTTTGTACCCAACTAATATTGTATGGGGATTGATGTGAAGTAGTGGGTAGTTGGAGACATTGTACCAAGTCATGTGAGATGAGGCCCTTTTGGATGCCATTGTTCATAATGAGGGTGGCCAATTTATGTTTGATCTGGAAATTATGGGTGAAGAGAGGAATAATAGATGTGCATAGTTCATCGGCAGTCATTAAAACGAGAGATAGATCTCCTTCAGTAGGGTTATGAGCAAAAAATACTTCACGATATGTCAGGTAGTCAGTCAGAAAAATATCGATTTTTTTTTTGTTAGTGTGCAAATTATTCAGCGCGACAAATGACAAAAGAGTGTGAATTGGTCTTAAGGAAAAAACACTAGGGTGCATTATCGGATGAGGTGAGGAAGAAATGTGGGCCAACCAATGGGAGAATAGGGTAATTCCCAAGAGTGGATGGTCCCGCTCGAGCTTGAGGAGAAGAGAGTTGAGGTACCACCTTACGTTCAACGACCAAGTCCCGAAGAAAAGCCTTGTCCAAGGAAGGAATTTCGAACATATCTACTTCGTGATGGATGCTTAATAATAATTCATAATTCAAATTGAAAATCAATACATCATTTGGATTGGTGATGTGGATATGGATGCATAGTTTGTAGAAGATGTTGATGCATCCTTGACTGAAATTATTTTCAAGTTTTAAGAGATGAAACCATCTTGTGAGGAGGTTCTGGAGATAGCCCGATGGGTAGAAGCGCTCTCTATGAGAGCATGGCAGAATCCATCTCATGTCTCAATGTTTGGTGATTATGTCTCGATCGAGTAGCTTATGTCCATGATCATGGAATAATTATCTAAGTAAGTGTTCCACCATGTCTGTGTAATTCCCTTGAGTTGCAGACTTTTGATCTAAAGCTTCATGTCTTATTTCATCTAATGAAATGTACAAAATTATGTGGAAAGAATGCGAAGCTAAGAGACAACATCCTCGTCATTCATTTGGCCCAAAAAAAATGGTAATTGGAAGCATGTATCAATATGCATGGGTGTTGGAGCTTTGCACTATTGCAGGAGAAGTAGCTCTTGTAGAGCCATCGTTAAATACTAAATTGGAGTTTTGGAAGTGGATGCATAATCCTCTGTCTATGGTTCTCTTTGCGGTGGAATAATTTTTATTCAACAGAGATGTTGATATGTTACTCGATTTTGCACTAAGAATCATTCAACTCTTGAGCGTACTGAGAAGGAATTAGTTAGTACCTTGAAGAGTGCATGTGGAGAATGATGCATGATGAACGCGCTAGAATCCCTATGGAAGGCACACTAGAAGTCCTAAGAATGACATCTGGATCTCAGAAATAAAAAATTGTTGGATGGCCTCTCTTCTGAACTCCATGGCTTAGCAAAAGCTGGCTTAGATCCATCCTATGATACCAATTAATATGCAATTCTATCTACAAAATTAAAAAATGCAGCAATTGAATAGATTGACACATAATAACTAAATGTTTCACAATACAAGTATGCAAATAATGAAAGATAAAAAACACTTGAAGTGAGAAGTTAGTGACCATTCCTTGTATTT
>JASDQU010010365.1:113870-130079 GCA_032191745.1 Picea mariana | reverse complement strand
TTAGCACCTTTGATTGTTTTCAACACCTGTATTGCATATAGGGGACATCCCTTTTGGCAATACTTTCTCATTTGCAAGGTTGATATTTGCCTCACCAAGACCAGTTTTTGGATCCCTTGAAGGGTTATCCTTTTTCCTTCTTTTCTCACACATTCTAAGGTTTTATGGTAATAGTCCAGTATGGATTTATGGGCAGCCAACTAGTCCATACCAATCAACAGGTTGCATGATCCCAAGGGTAATACATTAAGGGTTGCTTGGGTGGGGAATTCACCCAACCTTAGTTGGCAGGCTGGTATGACCTCTACTACCTTTCTTTTGGTGCTAGTGGCTAACTGTACCAACCATGGCTTAGTTTTATTTCGTGGTTGTAGCTTACATTTATCAACAGCTTTAGGGGCTATATAACTCAAATTTGAACCAAGGTCAATCAAAACAGACACTAGATGGTTGAAAATCATACTTTCTATTTCCAACACTGAAGCTTGGTGGTCAGCTTGGTTATTATCCAAGGCTGCATAAATCTGCAGCACACTCCTTGCCACATCATTGACTGTGGTAGCTTCCTAAATGTTATAAACTTTTCAACTGTTCTGATGTCGGTGTGGACAGTCTCTCAGGAGATGCTCTTCTCCGCAACCCCAGCATTTCAGAGGTTCTTTCTTTGGGTTATCAGTCTTCACTGGTATAGGTCTAAAAGTTTTACTTCCGTCTACCGAGGGAAAGTTCTGCTGAAGCACACTCCGAGCTGGAAAGTTCATTCTGGGGTTCTTTTTGTAGTTTTTAAATCCTGAGGATTTTCTCCCCTTTTTTTGAAATCTCGAACCACTCTTCTGTTTCCAGTCTCCACGAGACTCTACCTGATGTCCATATTGTTCATGACAATATGTTGCCTTTCGTATAGTGTCTTCTAAGGTCTTTGGCTCGTCAAATTCAATTCAATTCCAGTATTCCTTGGGTAGCCCACTGATGAAGCGTTGCGCCTTCACCTTCTCTGCTTTGATGTAGGGTACATATCTCAATAAGTCGAGGAATTTGTTGACATATTCCTCTATAGTGAGTTGTCCTAGTTTGAGTTCATAAAACTCTTTAGCCTTCTCGTCAAAATACCTTTCCGACAAATAATTCTTTCGGAAGTACTTTTCAAACTGTTTCCAAGATAGGTCCTCCTCGCGGACCCCTTTCATATTCTTAAGATCCTCCCACCAGATGGAAGCCTTTCCGTTCAGATTGAAAGTGGCCACTTGGGCCTTCAAATTCTCTGAAAAATCATGGACTCTGAAATATTTCTTCAATCCAAGTAGCCAGGCCTTGACTTCCTCTCCCTTCTTTATCTCACCGTCGAAGGAGGGAGGTTTGGCCTTTCTGAATTCTTCAAATTTATGACCCTTGGAAGTCTTTTTTTTCTTTCGTTTTCTTCGAGAATAGGAACTGGTCCTGCTGCTGGAAGAGCCTTCTAAATCGCCAGCTTCCTTCTCAGTGGAATCGTCTGGCACTGGTCCTTTACCTCTGGGGTGGACCTTTCTTGAGGTGCTCCTCTCAGTATGGTCGCTGATACAACCATGTTTCTGCATCTCGGGTTCATGCTACGTTTTTCGTTGTAGGTCGGATAAGCTCTACAGTAAAACTGCATTAATTTTGGTTTGCTTTTCTTGTTCTTTCATCATCGTTTCATTGTCAGCCTTGCAACTTTGTAATTCAACCATAAGACTCCTCATAGTCTCGACTAGATTTGGAGGGGTTCCCATTACTCTTATTTCGTCAGACTCTTCGTCTCTATTGCAGGAGCCTTCTCCCATCTCTTGGGGTGTCACCATTCTCTGCATCTGTAAATTCCGGCGGCTGATCGTCCGCTTGGCAGAAAAGACAAACGATGGTTATTAGTCAAGAGTTAAATACATTTTATAATCTGCGCATAAATTCATATTTTCACATGTATACCCATATAACAGGGGTTTTTCATTTGGGTCTTAATCCTTATCTATTAGCCATCTCAATTGCAAGAGACTCTACCTGCCTTAGTAGGTAGCCATCGTAACACTAAAACAGGACAACGAAGTTCATGTCCCAGATTACAGTTTCATCTTGCAATCCTTCTTCTTAAGGGGAAAATGCAGATGAAAATATCTTCTTACGTGGCTCGTGCCTGAGCCCAAGCAGGCCAAGTGTTGTAACCATGCTCTGATGCCACTTTGTCAGATACCCACTACCTCAATCACATTTTTCCGATCTTCTACCGAATTAGAAGCCTCGAATTACCTATGGAGGCCTAGTGCAAGCTATCTCTTTCTCTCTTACTTTGTTCCCATGTGATCACGGTCATGATCATGGTTCAATTTGAACGCAGCGCCTATTTGTATTTCACGCCTCGGCGCTACAGTAATGTCTAATCATTCAACTCTGCAACCGTCGAACCCCGACAGGGCTAGCGACCGGCCAATAGGGACAAATCCCAACAGGGGTAGAGAACAACCAATGAGAACAGGCCCCATCACACAATTAAGTGGAATATAGGTGGTAGAGAGGGAAACGCGACATGGTAGTCGACATGACAGGAGTGGGCCCCACTTCACACACCACACTATTCCAGACCCACCCCCCCCATTAAAGGTAGAATGGCAAGGGGGGTCCAGAATCCACCTGAGCGCCGTTGATCATGATGAATTAATATCGACCATTCGAGAGTTGTTCGTCCAATTCTGGACCCCCCCCCATTAAAGGTAGAATGGAAAGGGGGCTCCAGAATGCATCCTCGGCCGTAGATCTAGGCGGGTGGACTCTTGCCATCCATATATCCTCGCTACTTACCTTAATGCACATTCATGCCCCGACTTAAATTCGACATCTCTTCCCCACATCGGATGGTCGTTACAGACCCTGAGATTCTCCGAAAGAATCTCGTTCGTTCATCAGGTTTATCATTACGAGAGTCTGAATTCTCAATCACGGGACTCCCAAATTCTCGGTCCCTAGTTTCCTGATACGGTTAATCTCTCGACACGTAACCTCCATAAATCGGATGGTCCACAACTGCTCCAGGGTTTCCACCCAGGAAAGTCCCGATCCCTTGTCGCCAGGACTCCCGATCTCGCGATTCCCGATTTCCCGAAATAGGAGATCTCACGACGCGTGGCCTCCATCAATCGGATGGTTCATATCTATCCCGGGGTTTCCACAATGGAAAGTCCCGATCTCTTGTCAACAGAAATCCCGATTTCCCGAAATGGGAGATCTCGCGACACGTGGCCTCCGTTAATCGGACGGCTCAGATCTATTTTGGGGTTTCCACAATGGAAAGTCCCAATCTCTTGTCAACAGGAATCCTGATTCCATGATTCCCGATTTCCCGAAATGGGAGATCTCACGACACATGGCCTCTGTTAATCGGACAGCTCATATCTATCTTGGGGTTTCCACAATGGAAAGTCTCGATCCCCTGGGGTGTTAACCCTCGGATTTCTTCTGTCCGATCCAACGACTGTCGGGTTCTTCAGCCGAAATCTGACGGCTCAGACGGATTCCCTACTTGTGGGCTCTCCCATGACTTCCTGAATGTGGAAAGATCCACGGTTCGAATACTCTCATGGACCTTGTGGATCTACGGTCCTAAACGCTTTTGCTACCCATGAAGACACAGGAAATCTAAGTGGTAAGGCATTTAATGCCCTACTTTCTCCTACCAATTTAGAGGTCAGGTATGACCACAGATTTCCCGACGGAATCTCGTCCATCGATCAACACCTATCAAGGTTAAGGCACTTAACACTTCGTCTTATCCTTCCGATATGACGGTCGTGAGTGACCATAGATCTCCCGACGGAATCTTATCCATCGATTCGATATTCCATCCTTATGCTGCCACCTTGGGTTTTCAAGAGGATCGTTTCTCCTCGTGCAGGGTTACTAAGGTCTTACGCCTTCATCTTCTCCTTCTCAGTTCTTGATGGACTTTTCAAGGAGGGTATCTCTATGGGGAGGTTTACCCAGGGCACTATCTGAGGCAGATAATGGTATCGTTCTCCCGAGAACTAGACGTGAAGTCTGAATTAGATCAGAACGCATATAAATAATGATTCATGAGGACATAAGCCATACGTAGTCTTTTCATACAAATATACAACTACTATTACTGATCAAAACACCATACAGACATTCTTATAATGAAATCATTCATAGTTTTCACAACTTATGAGCATAATTATCAGAATACATATATTTCAAGATGCCAAAGGAAAACCAGTTATCAAAAATAACACCAGGGGTTATACAACTACTGAGAGGGGTGCTCGTTTCCACCCAACCGTAGGCTTAGCGACTCCCAACAGATTTACCACTAGCCACCCCCAAGCTGAGACCACGATGCTGTGAGACTGCGTCTCTGTCCGCCAGTGACCAGGAGCGAAGGTTACTCTCCTTCCTCTCTGCTATCACTCACTCTGCATAGTGCCAGAGTTCTCCCCTCACGTCCCCTCTGCAATCGCTTCTACCCCACTCCTTATCCTCTTGCGAGGTTGTGTGTGGCACGATTACCCTCGCGCTAATCAGGCATGACGGCTCTACAGATGGGAGGTTCACCTCCCATCACTCATTAAACCATCTACCTACCAGCTTGCGAGAGATTTAATTCAGGGCCAACAAGCCGCTTTTGGTTCTCCGGGCCAGTGGAGTCCAAATACAGTATTAATTCTCAGTGGAAGTTAACGCCACCTTTCCAAGTGCCTTCCACCACCATCGTGGTCTCTTTCTCTGCACATCTGCTCTCAGCAGTCTTGGAATAAATTCAAAATTTTATTCACATTCATTGACCTTTTCCTCAAGGTCCATTTACATCACATATTCACATTTATGAGTTTGTCATAGTTCTTAGCCTGTCCAGTTATTTTTACAAACTGGGGGAAACAGGGTGTTACAGAGAGGCAAGGAGATCTTCCAATGAGTTGTTGCGGAGAGCATTGTCAATAAGGGGGATCCCTAAGTATTTGGACCAAAGGTAGGTCTTTCTAAATCCCAAAATGCAAATAATATGGACTTCGATTTCCCAAGGGATATTGAAAAATAAAATATGGGACTTCTCAGTGTTAATGGAGGTTCTAGAGGCCTCGTAAAAGTCACTGAGAATGCAGAGAATTTTTTGCACTTCTTGAAATGTTGGAGCACCCATCATTATTATGTCATCCATGAATTGGTTATGTGAAATAAGGGGATCCAAACCATGGAGGGGGAGGCCTTGGATAGATGATCCAGGTGGATATTGGTGGCCACCCACCTGTTCCAACTGGATCCTTTTGCCAGTTTTTAGTTCATCACGTTCTTCTGTACTTATTTGTAATTGTAGTTTATACACTTCTGGGGCTGTCTGGAGACCTACACATCTTGTAGGTGGATAATGGTGGCCTCCCGCCTAATCCAACTAGCTTATTTTGTATGTTTTCATGTCAGCACATTTAGCTGTACCTCCAGGGCCGTTTTGGGGCCCTAAATAGTGTTATTTTTTCTCACCGCAGTCAAACTGTAGACAAAGTCAAATTTTGACAGTGTAATGTGTATTTCTTGAAACGACCTTTCCAATGGGCTATCGCACACCTAAAATGGAGATCGTATGCAAAAGTTACCACCTCGAGAAGTTAATGTACTAACTTACCCAAACGGGGCCCACATGAATTTTGGTGTTTCATCTTCTAGGGTTAGGTTTTTGGATGTATAGGGTTTTGGAATTCCTGTTTAACATAAAAAGTCCTTCAGAGATTCACTGTAATCATATTCTTGCGAATGAGCCTAGCCATCACATCTATTCTCAAAGATAAAGCTGCCACCATTCTAGCGAGTCTTGCACTCTTTATTTTTACAGTCTCTTCAAAATTCTTTCATTAATAGAAATCAAGTATTGTTGTATTTATTCGTTTCTGGAATTTTTCATGAGTGTTTCATTGTAATATCTTTGCTTTCATTTCATTCTAGACATAATCCTGATTAGTGGTATCAGAGAAAGATGCTCTTGATCGTTTTTTTAGTGCATGTCCTTGACGAGGTCCGAGTATATCCAATTGGGTCTTGAGCTTGTCCCTCTTGAGAAAAATCACTCTCGTACACCCAAGAAACCCTTGATGGCGGTAGAAAATAAAAATAAAGGAGCAGAAGATTCTATTAAACTGTTTCTTGAGCAAGCTCTCGGTGACAAAGGGATGAAATGATGGAGAATTTTGCACACATCCTTCAATGCCTGTCGATAGCAAGAGGCACATCTTCATCAAACGACCATTTTGGAGGAACCTCTCCCTTCAAGGTACAAGTTAATTTTTATTCCCATATTTGAAGGTCAAATAGATGCAGATGCCCTAGAAAAATGGTTAAATCTATTGGAAGGTTATTTCTTTGTTCAAAATATTTCGACAGGGAAAATATCACCTTCACACTCCTCAAGGCTCTCCCCCATGTCAAACATTGGTGGGAAACTTACTGGGAGCAAAGTTCCACAGAGGAATCTGGAATATATGGGGCCGAGCCCACTTGGGATTTTTTTGTGGATGTGGCCAAAGAATAGTACTATCATGTTGATAACTATGAAGACCAGTACATGAGATGGACCACATTGTGGCAAGAAAAGAGCCAATTAGTTTTGGAGTTCACAAATACTTTCCATACCTTGCGCACCAAGATGGATATCAAGGACTCTGAATAGCATCTTATTCTGAAATATCGTGGGGCTATGGATAGGCTCATCCAAAACGAAATGGATTTATTAAACATATCATCATTGGGAGTTGCCTATCAATATGTTTTCAAAATAGAGAAATAATTCAAGCACCAGAACAAATGGGAATTAGGGTCTGCAAATATTCTACAACCAAATAACAGTAAATATGGACCTAACCAACAGCCTGTAAACAAACAGTCTAATACACTAAATAAAAAGGGTAAAGGGAAGATGAAGAATGACACTAGGAAGTGGTGTGAATTCCACAAAATCCCCTGGCACAACACCCATTAATGTTGCTCGAAACAGTCATTGGTGGTCGAGGTCAAAGGCATAGAGATGAACCCTAATTCAAAATCTGATCTAGAAAATATTAAAAATAGACAGATCATCGATGCAGACCCCACTTCCACTATTGAAACCACAAAAATTCAACCAAAAGAATCAGTAGATCCTGAAGAGGGGGATCACCTCTTCCATTCACACATGTGGGTGAAGGGGAGCCCACTAAATTTCATTGTTGATAATGAAAGCCAGAAGAACCTCATCTCAGCTAAGGCTGTCAAATAGTTGGGGTTGTCAACAACACCACACCCACATCCATACAACATTAGGTGGCTTCACCAGGGACAATATCTCTATGTGATCCAGCAGTGTCACTTGTTCTATGGTATCCATCCCTTCAAGGATGAGGTAGTGTGTGATGTTTCCCCTCTTTATGTATGTGATATGGGTTTGTGCCAACCATATATGTGGAGACGTCATGTTGTCTATGAGTGTAGACCCCGTAGTATTATTATTACTCTAGTAGGTCAAATCTATTGGATACCAGAGGTAGTTCTGACTATTTCTCCACCAAAATAGTGTCGCAAGGTAATATCTCATACTGCAAAATTTATCCTCTTCACGGTCTGTTCAAAGGATGCACAAAAGACTGCTACAACCATTGCAACCTCAACACCTTCTATCCAGCTAAAAAAAATAATCAAAGAGAAAGAAGATATTGTTTCTTCACCTACAATGGTGCCTAAACAATGCCACATCAAATCCAGAGACAATAGTTTGATGGAGCATATTCAACCCCGCCAACAATCAGTTTGTGACAGTATTCCACAAACTAAGCAACACAACTTCTCCAACAAAGCACTCAAATCAACAATATTTAGATTCAGAACATGCTTTCCCCTCTTCCCTAGGCACTCAAGACAATGGATACCATCGCTTCCTAAAGGGGAAGGATTGATACAGGTGGATATTGGTGGCCACCCACCTGTTCCAACTGGCTCCCTTTTCCAGTTTTTAGTTCAGCACATTCTTCTGTACTTCTTTGTAATTATGGGTTCTACACACTGGGGTTGTTTGGATCCCTACACATATTCCAGGTGGATACCGATGGCCTCCCACCTAATCCAACTGGCTTATTTTGTATGTTTTCATTTCATCACATCTTGTTGTACCTTTGGGGCCATTTTGGGGACCTAAACAATATTATTTTGGCTCGCCACAATCAAACTATAGATGGAGTCAAAGTTTGACGACGTAATGTGTAGTTCTCGAAAAGACCTTTCCAATGGGCTATCAATGGCCTAAAACAAAGATCGTATGCAAAAGTTACTACCCCCGGAAGTTAATGTACTAACTTACCCAAATAGGGCCCACATGACTTTTGGCGTTTCATCTCCTAGGGTTAGGTTTTTGGATGTCTAGGGTTTGGGCATTCCTGTTTAACATAAAAATACCTTCAAAGCCTCATTGTAATAATCTTCTTGCGAATGAGCATAGCCATCACATCTCTTCTCAGAGATAAAGATGCCACCATAATAGCGAGTCTTGCACTCTGTATTTTTATAGTCTCTTTACAATTATTTCATTAATAGAAATAAATTATTGTTGTATTTCTCTGTTTCTGGAAATTTTCATGAGTGTTTCATTTTAATATCTTTCTTTCATTTCGTTTCGAACATAATCCGAATTAATAGATCCTTCCTTAATTGCATCTTTGATATGGAAACTAAGACCCTCAACCATGATGACAAAAAGGAAAGGAGAGAGGGGATCACCTTGTCAGATGCCAAGCTAGAAGGGGAACATGGTTGAGAGGGGACACCATTGACTAAGATGGAAAAGAAGGTTGAGGAAGTGAGATCCATAATCCATCTCACCCAATATTCACAAAATACAAAGGCGAGGAGAAGTGATTTCTTGTATTGTCAACTTAATTTATCAAAGGTCTTGGAGAGGTCCAATTTAATGATCATACTTGGGGTGCCAGATGACTTGAGGGAGTGTATGACTTCATGAGCTAGGATGACATTGTCCATGATTTTTCTCCCTTACACATATCATGATTGTTCATTAGAAATAATTTCAAGGGAGGAAAAGGTTTAAGATGGAGCGTGATTACCTTAGTAATGAGCTTGTAGATGACATTGCAGAGCACAATGGGTCGAAATTTATTTGGATGTGAACCTCCTTTTTCTTTTGGGATGTGAGTTATGAAGGTGGATTTAGCGTTGGAAGGACATTTAGAGTGCGTCAAGAGTATTCAATCATATAGCAAACCTCTTTACGAACTAGATGCAAATAATGATGAAAGAAGTTTGTTGTAAAACCGTCTAAAATTGGGGATTTTCATATGGGCATTTCTTTGATATCTTGATCCACTTCCTCCAATGATATGGGCCTAAGAAGGGATTCATTTTGTTTGGTTGACATTAGAGGAGGGATTTTCTAAGTGATCTTAACAATGGTTGGTGATTGGTTAGGGTAGGGTTCCATGAGCATATTTTGATAGAAGTTTACCAATTCACGTTCTATACCCTGGTGGTCCATGATTAGTTCACCTCGTCCTCCTCCCAATTTTGTGATATGGTTGATGTGGGGCCTCTACATCATAGAGTGATGAAATAATTTTTTGTTCTTGCCCCCTCTTTGAGCCACTAAATCTCGGTTTTCATCCTCCATAAGATGTCTTCTAGAGCATACCTTTCTTCCAACTATTTTTGGATCCAAGCTTCTTCTTCTTTTAACTGCTCCATTCTTCCTTGATTTATAATTTCATGGTGTATCTCTTTCATTATTTGTTCCATATCTTTTTGGGCTTGGAAGATGTTTCCAAAATTAATCTTGTTCCATTCCTTGAGGTGTTGTTTAAAGTTATTTAATTTCTATTGGAATATATACATTAGTGATACCTTAGAGATGGCGGCTTCGTCCCACCAAATATTGACCTTTTCTTGGAAATTTGGATGCTAAATCCAATATTTTTCAATCTGGAGTGGTTTGTGTTTAGGGGAAATGATAATTTCAATCCATAATTGGATGGGTCAGTGGTCAAAGTCAGCTACTGATAGGATTCTCAATTCCATGGTCATCCCTTCCGACATCAGTGATTTTGATATAAGGAATCGATCCAAATGAAAAGCTATTTTTCAAGATCCTCATCTCCTGTTTCTCTTGGTGTAAGTGTCATTGATCGCTTCCAGGTCCACCAATCATGTATTATCTATGAGGTTCTAAAAAATTATGTTGTCAACTTCCAAAATGTGAGTGCCCCCTCATTTTTTCAGCTAGCGATAGTATAATGTTGAATTCCCCCCTAGGATCCAACACTTATCCTAAATTATTGTCCTTATTCCTTCTAGGTTATGTAAAAAGGAGGATTTATCAGTGGGTGCATGTGGTCCATAAAAATAGTTACAAATCTATCCCTCTCAGATCACATCTTTCAATATTGAGATGATATAGTCAATCAGGTGGAAAATAAATTGGACATAATAATTGTAGTCAGATTCCATATGATAGAAAAGCCTCCTGCTGAGCCTTGTGCATCTTTACTGATGTATTGACCCTGTCTCCAACATATTTCTAAAATTGACTCGGCCTTTAGGTCAGTGCATTTAATTTCTTCAAGAAATAGAATATATGGGTTCTCTTCCATTATCCTATTTCGAAGAAGACTTNNNNCCCTTTTTTTTCCTCTCGAACTTGTTTTTGTGATTCTTTAGATGATTTCTTGTGAACTCCTAGTCCCTGCTAATATCTAGAGGTTTCTCCTACTATATATTCAAGATAGACCATGTGCACCTTTTGCAATTGTTCAGGTGGGAGGGAATACAATTCCTATTTTCTATATTCTTCTTCTAGACTTACTAGATCTATTCCAAATAGGTATTTCTCATCGAATTCGATCTCCATCTCTCCAGTATCCTTAGGCATAGGCTCTTCAGTCTCAGTAATGGAGCCCATGAATGGTATAATTTTTTCTAGGACCAGCTTGAGGGGTTCTAGATTTCAACACTTCTGCCTTTTATGGGCCTAGGTATTCCTCCATTTCTTGATATTACTTAGTTTGATTTAATATTTCAAGGGTGTTTCTAGTGTAATAGTTATTTACCTTATGAGTAGCTATCATTTTTGGTCCTTGGCATCGCCTATACTAGACCTATGTGAACCCGTCCTTGTTCTTCACCACTGCGGTTGGATCTGGATTTGGAGGAGTGTTCAAGGGATAATTCCTAAAGAGATGTTTGTTTTCATGTAATTTTCAACATCATAATGGAATATGCTCATAGTCAATCATTTGGACCCATTGATTGTCTTCATCCTCAAGAAAAATGGAGCTCGAAAGAGGCTTGGCTATGTTCATATACACGTAGATTAGATAATTTGAGTTATAATGCCCCTGTTTAGTTGCATAATCTATTTTCACAAAAATACCTAGCGTATTGCCTATGCCCTCCAAAATTCCTGGGGCAAAGAGTAGAGACAAATCCAAACTAGGGCATGTGTAAAATACTTATTTTCTAGATTGGATCACTCTCTCCAGAACCGTATGCTTTGTTTTTCCTAATATTGATTCTAAGGCTAAAAGAATAATGTCAGACGTCAAAGGTTTTAAATGAAATGTTTTAATGAGTGCTTTTTCTACCTTCATTTTTCTGAGAAATATTCTTTAAATGAAATTAATAATAAGACAATACATAGCTTATATCTCGTTATATGAGTCGCAATTATAATATCAAATGATGTAGAAATATTTATAAACTGTTAAAAAAAGTCAAGTATTATAAGTCTCACCTTGTTTGTAGTAGAATAAGCGTAGAAGATGCACCCTTGAACATGATATAATAATGCAGTAATTCACACAGATCACAAGTCCTGTTTTACTCACATTAATAACAGAAGAATTTTTTTTTACTTAATGAACTCCCGATATAATATGATCACAGTATATGTAATACTAAATTGTAATAAATCACTCTTCAAGAATCACAGAAATAAATTCAAAGAAATGGAAACACAGAGGGAACACATAACTCAAATTGAACGAAACTTAGAATCTTTGTATGCACTTTTATTAATACTCAAAAAAGAGTTTCTCTATTACATTTGACAAGAAGCAACCTTGAATAGATATTAAATCTATGTATTTATACAAAATCTATCACAACTGAAAACCGTTGGACTTCTTACAATATTTAACTAAAAATAGAATACATCTCAATAAAACAACAACGTGTAAATATTGATGAGTTTCGATGGCGCTTTCCTCTGCCTCTTCATCTACTGGTAAAAGTGCTCATTTTCCTTTAGTCTTTGCGCTAGATACACATGTCCATTAGGGTTACCACAATCATTGGCTTAGTGTCTTAGCCATTTGATCTCATTTCCATTTGTCCCTTTGGGTGTGTTCATTGGAGCAAGGAATTGCAATCGAAGATAGAAGGGATGAATATTAGATGAATAGCTCAGTGTTGGCTCATTAAGGGATGGATAACAATTACAGGGAAGAGTAATTGTTCATGGAAATAACGATGGGGGAACAAGTGTCCGATGATGAGGTGGGACGAGTGGAGACTGGAATGTGGGTGGTAGGGTTAGATGAGGTAAGTGATTGTTGGAGGGTGAAAGGTAGAGAGGGTGGAGGGGGTGGGCGTTGTGCATGTTTTCTCATTTGCTTCCAGCTAGACTTGCTTTTTCCAGTTCAATGCATTGGATGCATCTATCCATCAATGTTATCATGAACCTTGGAGGCTCAATCCTTTCATTTACTTCGAAGGCAAACATTTTCTTTTGTATTTGGGGAATATTTTCCTGGATCTTGTTCACTTCTTCGATTGTGGCCTAAAACTGCAAACTTGGATTAACCAATCATTCCTTGATTTTAAGAAGATCAATCTGGATCATCTCTTGGATGGTTGCCTGAGTAGCTTCCTTTTTATTTTTGGAGATTTGCTGGTTCATTTCTATCTCAATTTTCCCCAGGGACTCTGAGATATTATTCCCCTCAAACTCAATCAAATTTTTGTTTAATGATGACAATGCCTCTAGACAAGCCTCTTTCACCTCTCTGGAAAGTTTCTTGCCTTCTTCCAGATTTTTTTCCCAGCATTTTAGGGAAATTTCTCCTCTTACTTGTTCGGAATGAGAGAGAAGAGGAAAACCAGGGGCATTAGCTCTCTGCATCCATATGAGAACTTATTGAAACTTAGACCAGGTTGAGGATGCCTCTTTTTCCTTGAAATAGATATCTTTTAGGGAAATTTCTACTGCCTAATAACATTTCTGGATGGCATCTACTTTCAGATAGAGTTCTTGTTGGGAAACTTCCATCTTCTCATTGATTTATGATGCTTGAATTTTGAAGGCCTAAATGTCTATCGTTGTGCTCTCTGTTATGGTTAGTTTGGCATGCAGCTTCTTTATCAACTCGTCACACTGAGTGACCAAATATTGGATGGTCTGTGAACTCTTGTGGAGTAGCTCAAGGTTATCCTATAGCTTCATAATTTGTTGTTGATCGCTAGCCCTGATTTTCTCAAAATCTTGGTTCATCTTGCTTCTGATAGTCTGCTCTATAGTATATAACTAATTTTGCAATTGTTCTACCAAGAGACACTTATGTTGTAGTTTTTCGGTAAAATTTTCTACCGACCATTGATTGGCAGTGGAAAAAGAACCCAACAAACCTGCAACTTATTTTGCAAACTCTGGATCATCATGGTATTTCCCGTCAAACACCAGTCTTTTCCTTTTAGTGATAACTCCATTATTTTGGTGAGATTATCTCTTCACGATGGCCTTTCATTTCTTGCTGGAAAATAAATATGAGGGAGCCATATCTTCAGGCAAGATAGGAGTAAGATCACCTACGAAAATGAGTTCAGAAGTAGGATTTTTGAAGCTGGTCTGTAGAGGGGTTAATGATGTAATCAGAGAAGAAATTTCCATGGAATGTTGTTGTCTTGTTCTATTCGGGGTGCAAGTAGAAGTTGTTGGTGTTGAATGAGGGACAATTTGTCCCGGGTTCATGAAGGCTTTGAATCGAGCTAACACTTGTGGATCATTCAGTCCTGATAGTGACGTTCTTATCTCATGAAATAACACCTCTGGGATTTTTGGGACCTCTTCAACTTTGTGCTGAGTGGAGGAATTTGGCTCGGATCTTGTAGACCCAACTTTCTGTGAAGGAGGCATGGATATTGAATCTCCCTGGAATATCTTTGGTAAACCGTTTCTCCTATGTTTCTAAAACTTGAGGGAACTAGCTTGTTGGTCTGGGGGTAGGGTTTGGAATCTGCTTCAGACTTTCTCATAACATATAACTCCCCAAACATTTTTTCATAAAATGGATTCTCATGTATGTACTGCTTCATGTTAAATTGAGCCATATGGTTTTCCACTATCTTGTGTGGATCATGCTTCTTGAATTTGATGTCAACTAATTTGACATCCTCCAGGGCCGTGGCCTTGACTTTGGAGTGACCAAAATCTAACAATGTGAACATTCTAAATTGAATGGGGAAAGTCGACTAAACCTTTTTCTGAGCTACTTTCATCTCCTTGATGATATCTCCTGCCACTCTCTATTATTCCACTTCTCTGAACAACAGGCTGTCGGGTAAAAATTTTGGGAGAGCATGAGGAGGAAATGAACAACTGAATACTTTGATATAGGAGAAATTATCCTCAATGAACCAGTTTGTAAGCTTTCCTAGGTTCCCCATAATCCTTTCTGAAATCTGGGGCAGAGGGTGACCATAAATGGTTATATGAATAGGCTCTATGACATTTTGACAGTTTTCATAGAAGAAATCCTTGGCGTTCTCCTCCCATAACTTGGAGTGATAAACATTAATTGGCTCAGGACTGGTCGGAGTCCAACTCCAGTTCATCATGGGAAAAGGGGTCATGAAGTAAATGGAATACATAACATATGTCAACATGTAAAAAGGGGTAGGTTTCCATTTTGATTTTGTTGATTTATAATCAATGATTTCCTTGGCTAAATTATCCGACAACATTTCAGCCCAATTGAAAGTGTAACCCTCGGCTACCTCATTCATGACGGCTACCCACTCAACTGAGAAATGTGTAGGGTTCTTCTTCCCAAACATGAGACACAACATCATGGATAAATACAACATATGAGTTTCTAAAGACGTTGTGGTGTACATACCATGAGCGTTGGCTCTGAATTTATCTAGATGTGCCCACCAGGTCTTGATTATATCATGACCGCTCCTAGTGTATTGGGTGCATTATTTTCTCTCAAACTCTAGAAGGAATGCGGTATTGTAAGTGTATTTAGGAGTAGGGGAATTTTTGTACATTACTTGTAGGTTTTCTTGTCAGATAGAGTCAACGACGACCTGTTGGTAGTTGATGATGCTCTTGGTATGGATGTCGACATGTTCCAAAGCCCAACTAATCATATCATTGTAATGTATGATCCTTGGCCACACAATGATCTTATGAAACTCTGATTGTGCTACACTTCTAAGATTGGTTATATAAGAGTCGTCGTCTTCTTCGGCAGAGTCTTCTGGACAATTGATGATTTCATGCTCTAGGACCTCAAAAACCTGCGTCCAAGTTTTAATGGCATTTGCAAATTCCAGATTAGTGTCTGATATAACATCTACGTTCGGGTTTGAATCCTCACTAGCTGCATCAAGCTTCTTTACAATTTTTCGCGGTGCCATAATCCTCAAGGAAACATAATAATCTTATGTGTTACAGGAGAAGTCTGTGAGTTCTTCACTGGATAAAAACTGCTAATTGCAAATGGTAAAAATGACTTTGAAATTCGAAGTGCTTTTATTCAAAAAAAATTATTGATCTTCGTATATCCTTACTGACGAACAATTTATTAACCTTAATGGAATTGACTACATGGAGATTTGCAATCCTTGTTTGAAATCATTATCCTTAATTGATAATAAATTCCATCAATACTTTGACGGTTCACGTTCAGGGGTTTTGGATATGACAGGGTGGCAACCTCCCGAATTTTGAATCCCCGGAGGAGTTAATCTCTAAGTAATCGATTTTAAATATTAATTAATCGTGTTTAAAACGTTGTATTGACTTCAAGTGTTAAGCCCTAATATTGGCTCATTACCACTTAATTGGGGCATATTAGATTAGTAATGTTATTTTATTTATGTCGGCTTTAGGCCATTAGTTGTGATTTAGATTAGTAATGTTATTTTATTTATGTCGGCTTTAGG
>JASDQU010010365.1:92442-113820 GCA_032191745.1 Picea mariana | reverse complement strand
AGCCAGAACCTCCCAATCTTCGCCTTTAAATGTAGGAAGAGTACCTTCACATTCACCTCTGCTAAGCATTGGGTTTGGAAAACCAACTACATTTGAGAAATCACAAAAGGAAAACCTTTGAGCCAAAATGGCTTCCATACATGGATCCCCAGTGGAGTCACCTATTGATCTTTAGACAGTGGAGTCACTAGGTGAATGACATAGTCAAAAAAACTATCCAACTCATCTTCATCATCAAGAGCTAGAATTGATCATTGTCGTTCTCCCAAGGATAAATACTTTGTGTCTCCATCTCCGGCAATGGCGCCAAAAGATGTTAGTCCCTAAAGTTGCACTTGACTATGAGAGGGCAAGCTAGGGCATCATCGGTTTATTGCAAAGTGTTTAGGAGTATTTTATAATTTGTTTCTTTTGAATAAGGTGGTTGAAAACTGACTCAAAGTTATAACATAACATGAAAATCAAGATCAAAACATAGCATATCCCATTGACTGAAGAAAAGGTAGGCACATATATGGATTAAACCAATAAGAAAAAGAGAATATGAAGCCTTCAATTTTTCAACTTCACATAAATTCTTTTCTTATAATATCAAAAGAAACAAGAACATCAGCTTCAAATCAAAACTTGAAATTAATTCCCACAATAAATTCTTTATTGTATTAATTAACAATCAAGAAACAAATGCATTATAGTCTGAATAATGAATTCAAGCATGAAGAAAGAAAAATAGAGTAGAAAAGAGTGTCTAACCATCCATATTCCTTTTCTATTAAGTGTCAAATAAAACATAAATTCCTTTACAAGGAATTTCACAAAAAAGTCCTCTGGATCTCCAAATTTTTGACCCCCAACTTCTCCTTCTACGGAGTTTATATAGAAACAATACATAATTATCAAGATCCAAAAGAAATGGATCTGAAAATATCCTCATCTATATTTAGCTTCTTATTTCAAATAATCAAGGAGAATATCCAATCTGATCTCCAATTCGAATTGATGAGGTGGCTTGTCAACAAATGTCCATGAGATTTTTTAGGAAAATAAATCTCGCAAATTCTTGAAAAATATGGTCCAACAATCTCTTCATATCTCTCAAACGGTAATATATGTGTAAAAACCGAGAGGTTTTTGTGAAGGGACTCATTCCCAACAAAAAAATCTTTTGGTTTCAACAAATTCATCACCATCTGTTCTGTAACTGCTCCCAAAATTACTGACTAAAACATAAAATTATTTATTGAGAAATATTAGAAAAATAGGCCTCAAAGATCAATTCGAATCTCTTAAAATGTGATTGTTGTGTAAAAACCGAGAGAGGTTTTTGTGAAGGGGAATTCTCCCAACAAAAATCTCTTTTGGTTTCAACAAATTACTCTCCAGTTCTACAACCTCTCTTGAAGAAAAAGACAAACAGGTAAAAATAACAGAGTATTTCCTGTAGCTTTATCATAAAATTAGGCCTCAAAGATCAATTCGAATATCCTAAAATGTGATTTATGTGTAAACACCGAGAGAGGTTTTTGTGAAGGGGAATGTTACCAAAAAAAACCTCTTTTGTCTTCAACAAATTCCTCTCCAGCTGTTCTATAACCTCTCTTGAAGATAAAGACTATAACAGGTAAAAAACAAAGTATTTCCTGTAGCTTTTCCAGTTCTGCAAAATAATAGTCTTTGTCATCAGAAAACATTGCTTCAGCTTTTGACGATCTGGTGGTTTCTCTTGTTATAGGTCTTGTAGAATATTGAGCAATTTATTTTCCTTTTCTTTGTATCTTCCCCAAGTTTTTGTTTTCTTTTGTTTTCCTGTGTAATGGAAGCCTTTCTACTTTTTCTTTCATAGAAAATTCATTAACTGTGATACTCTTTTTCTGTGTGGTTGCCTTCTTCCCTTTTCCCTTTCTTTGTTTGCTTGGCTGTGGATCAGGATTTAGGGATTGAATCAACCAAGTCTAGGGTTTCTATGAATTATGATCAGGATGATATGCCACTCTTGTCTAATCCAACTGTGAGGGACTCCCTTTTTCCAATCTGGGTTTTGCTTATCTTGAAGCAATAATTGGTTGACAAACTCCATGACTACGTGATCCTTTTTCCACCATCGTTCTCTTTCAATTTCCAATCTACAAGCTATTCATCATGTCCTTTGAAAGTGGTAAAGAAATCGAACCAGCCAGCATCCTTGAACCTTTGTTCCATCTGTGGGTATTCATCAAGTAGCTCGGTACCCTCAGGTTCCAACCTAATAATTTGCCCACTTTTCTTCGGTTCCATATCAATAACACGATGCTGCAACTTGAAATTGTTCAAAAATTGAATTTGCAACTTGCAAATGTTAGCATATAACAGTTTCTTCTAGAAAATACCTGCGCTTATAATTCAACAAATTAGAACGACGAGTGACAGGATCATATAATGATGTTTGGAAATTTACTTATTTGAAAAGGGTCTTTGTAGGTACAGAATGATCCCATCATGTAACAGTGTGAATTGTATGATGATTCAAGAGATATCATGTGACACATGTGGATTATCAATCCATGATTTATGTAGTCATAACAAAATCAGGGTGGCTGGCGCTTAGCATGGCATGATTATATTAGCACTACGGGAATAATGTTATTCCAGTAGCGCTATTAATAACTTGGCAGAATTTTGAATTTGCAAGATTCAAATAGGCATATGAAGTGACACATCTTGTAAAACCATGTCTTAACTCCCCAAACTTAAGGAAATTATTCAAAAATCTAAAAATGTGAAACATAACAAATTAAAAACAAAGATTAAAATCAAATGAAAGAAAACAATGAAGTGCAGGTAGGGGGGGTTTAGGATTAGAGTTTCTCACTAAATCAAAAGAAAAATTAGAGACTAACAGTGCCAACATTAAAACTTTCCTTATTTCTTGATGCCTAACATTATGCTTTGAGCCTTAA
Source organism: Picea mariana (assembly GCA_032191745.1). NCBI lineage: Eukaryota > Viridiplantae > Streptophyta > Pinopsida > Pinales > Pinaceae > Picea > Picea mariana. The sequence continues at coordinate 110,884 of JASDQU010010365.1, read as the reverse complement.
GTATAAAATCAGGAACAACACCTACAATAATTTGAGATTCCCCTTCCACAATTAGTTGATGGAATCTAAGATGGATAGCTGCTTGGATTCTACTATTGAGATCCCATAATTCAGTTGCATTTTTGAATCATGCCTAATATTACCCACTAGGATATGACATAGGCATCCTTGAGCGTCATGAAAGGATACTCCAAATCCCGTTGGGCCAGGATTAACCTTTGAGGATCCATCAAAATTTGATTTAATGAAGACAAGGGGAGGATGATTCCATTTTTCTAGGATTCTTCAGACTATAACACAAGGGTGAGGCATATGACGATCTAGGGCAAGACATAGATCCCATTGGTTCAATATGGCTTTTTCATTGATCTTGCACTTCATTTTGTCAGTTGACCATTTCCTTTGCATCACAATTTCCACAATATTGTGATTAATTTTGGGCCAGATAGAAGTCGAGGGAGTCGAGAGTGAACAAAAAATTATTTTGTTTCACTCCTTCTAGATATGCCAAATAATGAATCCTGGCAGGAGCTACCAGATTCTGCTAATGATAGAATTTTTTAAGGATGAGAGACACCATCTAGATATTGTGTTGGGAATGTTGTCTCTATGACAATTTGTTGTTCACATAAATTCAACTTCTTGATCCCAAATATTCAAGTTGAAATGACATTGGTTCAACAAGTGTTCCATGGTCTCCTATGATTTCATATAGAGGGGGCAGATGAAAGGCTCAGTAAATCCTCTTTTTTTTTCAAGTTGTTCCATGTTAGGATGCATTTCTGAGCCACTAACTAGAGGATTGTACTTAGTTTTGGCCATATGTTATCCATCCATATGTTTCTCCATATATTATCCTTGGTCGTATGATGGAATTGGGTTGCGATATTGTAGGCCTCTTTAATGCTAAAGACTCCTTTGGAAGAGTGGCCCCATGTGAGAATGTCTAAAACCTGCCTTATCCTAATTCTCCTTAGGGTCACTTCATCTTTCCATGAGCCTAAATAAAAACTTGTCAGGACCTGTAGGTATGAATGTGAAGTTTTACATTCATGCCATAAGGTTGAGGAAGGGATGCTTTTCCAAAATTCAGTGACCTTTTTAGCTAGAATGAGTTGAATGTGGGCTTGAAGCTCATGGAGTTGATATATCTTAGCCAAGGGGGGTATATGTTGCCATGTTTACTCCCAAACAATAATTTCATGAGCGTCCCTTATCTCTTAGAAATCATGATTCTGAATTATCATTCAGTTCTTCCATGCCACATTCCATATCAGGGATCCATTTTGATGATTATTCCATATTGTCATGTGTATCTCTGCCACATCTAGAGTGTATTTACATCACCAGAACTGGGCCCAAATATGCCCAGGATTTTTGAGCCATCTCCACCACCTTTTATCTCCCATGATCTGATTGAGCAGTTATGGATCTTTTATTCCTAATCTACCCTCTAGTTTTGGCTTGTAGAGTTCCCCCCAGTTGACAAGGGCCCATTTTTTCTCTTATTTGGTACCTTTCCAAAGGAATTTCTGTTGAAGACCTTTAATGGTATTAAGTACAAAATTGGGGGTAGTTAGAGTTGAGAAAATATATATAGGGACAACTTGTGGGACTGATTTAAGAAGTACAAGACAACCCAAAAAATTCAGAGAGCAAAAGATTCAGGAGTTGAGGTGTTTTTCCAGAGAGGCAAGGAGATCTTCCAATGAGTTGTTGCAGAGATCATTGTCAATAAGGGGGATCCCTAAGTATTTGGACTGAAGGTAGCTCTTTCTAAATCCAAAAATGAAAATAATATGGACTTGGATTTCCCAAGGGGTATTGAAAAAGAAAATATGGGACTTCTCAATGTTAATGGAGGTTCCAGAGGCCTCGTAAAATTCATTGAGAATGCAGAGAATTTTTTTCCCTTTATGAAACGTTGGAGCACCCATCATTATTATGTCATCCATGAATTGGTTATGTGAAATAAGGGGATCCAAACCATAGAGGGGGAGGCCTTGGATAGATGATCCAGGTGGATATTGGTGGCCACCCACCTGTTCCAACTAGATCCTTTTGCCAGTTTTTAGTTCATCACGTTCTTCTGTACTTATTTTTAATTGTAGTTTATACACTTTTGGGGTTGTCTAGAGACTTACACATCTTGTAGGTGGATAATGGTGGCCTCCCACCTAATCCAACTAGCTTATTTTGTATGTTTTCATGTCAACACATCTAGTTGTACCTCCAGGGTTGTTTTGGGGCCCTAAACAATGTTATTTTGTCTCACCACAGTAAAACTATAGACGAAGTCAAATTTTGATAGTGTAATGTGTATTTCTTGAAAATACCTTTCCAACGGGCTATCGCACGCCTAAAATGGAGATTGTATGCAAAAGTTACCACCCCGAGAAGTTAATGTACTAACTTACCCAAACGGGGCCCACATGAATTTTGGTGTTTCATCTTCTAGGGTTAGGTTTTTGGATGTATAGAGTTTTGGAATTTCTGTTTAACATAAAAAGGCCTTCAGAGCCTCACTGTAATCATATTCTTGTGAATGAGGCTAGCCATCACATCTATTCTCAGAGATAAAGCTGCCACCATTCTAGCAAGTCTTTCACTCTTTATTTTTATAGTCTCTTTAAAATTATTTCATTAATAGAAATCAAGTATTGTTGTATTTATTCGTTTCTGGAATTTTTCATGAGTGTTTCATTGTAATATCTTTGCTTTCATTTCATTCTAGACATAATCATGATTAGTGGTATTAGAGCAGGATGCTCTTGATCTTTTTTTTAGTGCATGTCCCTGAAGAGGTCCGAGTATATCCAATTGGGTCTTGAGCTTGTCCCTCTTGAGGAAAATCACTCTCGTACACCCAAGAAACTCTTGATGGCGGCAGAAAATAAAAATAAAGGAGCAGAAGATTCTATTAAACTGTTTCTTGAGCAAGCTCTCAACAACAAAGGGACGAAACGATGGAGAATTTTGCACACATCCTTCAATGCCTTTCGATAGCAAGAGGCACATATTCATCAAACGACCATTTTGGAGGAACCTCTCCCTTCAAGGTACAAGTTAATTTTGATATTCCCATATTTGAAGGTCAAATAGATGTAGATGCCCTAGAAAAATGGTTAAATCTATTGGAAGGTTATTTCTTTGTTCAAAATATTTCGACATGGAAAATATCACCTTCACACTCCTCAAGGATTTCTCCCATGTCAAACATTGGTGGGAAACTTACTGGGAGAAAAGTTCCACAGAGGAATATGGAATATATGGGGCCGAGCCCACTTGGGATTTTTTTGTGGATGTGGCCAAAGAACAGTACTATCATGTTGATAACCATGAAGATCAGTACATGAGATGGACCACATTGTGGCAAGAGAAGAGCCAACTAGTTTTGGAGTTCACAAATACTTTCCATACCTTGCACACCAAGATGGATATCAAGGACTCCGAGTAGCATCTTATTTTGAAATATCGTGGGGCTATGGATAGGCTCATCCAAAAAAAAATGGATTTATTAAACATATAATCATTGGGAGTTCCCTATCGATATGTTGTCAAAATAGAGCAAAAATTCAAGCACCAGAACAAATGGGAATTAGGGTCTGCAAATATTCTACAACCAAATAATGGTAACTATGGACCTAACCAACAACCTCTAAACAAACAGTCTAATACACCGGATAAAAAGGGTAAAGGGAAGATGAAGAATGACACTAGGAATTGGTGTGAATTCCACAAAATCCCCTGGCACAACACCCATTAATGTTGCTCGAAACAGTCATTGGTGGTCGAGGTCAAAGGCATAGAGCTGAACCCTGATTCAAAATCTGATCTAGAAAATATTAAAAATAGACAGATCATCGATGCAGGCCCCACTTCCACTATCGCAACCACAAAAATTCAACCAGAAGAATCAGTAGATCCTGAAGAGGGGGATCACCTCTTCCATTCACACATGTGGGTGAAGGGGACCTCATTGAATTTCATTGTTGATAACGACAGCCAGAAGAACCTCATCTTAGCTAAGGATATCAAATAATTGGGGTTGTCAACAACACCACACCCACATCCATACAACATCAGGTGGCTTCACCAGGGACAATATCTCTATGTGATCCAACAATGTCACTTGTTCTATGGTATCCATCCCTTCAAGGATGAGGTAGTGTGTGATGTTGCCCCTCTTTATGTATGTGATATGGGTTTGTGCCAACCATATATGTGGAGACGTCATGTTGTCTATGAGTGTAGACCCTGTAGTATTATTATTACTCTGGTAGGTCAACTCTATCGGATACCAGAGGTAGTTCTAACTATTGCTCCACCAAAATAGTGCCGCAAGGTAATATCTCATACTGCAAAATTTATCCTCTTCACAGTTTGTTCAAAGGATGCACAAAAGACCGCTACAACCATTGCAACCTCAACACCTTCTATCCAGAAAAAAAAAGAATCAAAGAGAAAGAATACATTGTTTCTTCACCTACAATGGTGCCTAAACAATGCCACGTCAAATCCATAGACAACAATTTGATGGAGCATATTCAACCCCACCAACAATCAGTTTGTGGCAGTATTCCATAGACTAAGCAACACAAATTCTCCAATAAAGCACGCAAATCAACACTATTTAGATTTAGAACATGATTTCCCCTCTTCCCTAGGCACTCAACACAATGGATACCATCACTTCCTAAGGGGGAAGGATTGATACAGGTGGATATTGGTGGCCACCTACCTGTTCCAACTGGCTCCCTTTTCCAGTTTTTAGTTCAACACATTCTTCTGTACTTTTTTGTAATTATGGGTTCTACACGCTGGGGTTGTCTGGATCCATACACATCTTCTAGGTGGATACCGATGGCCTCCCACCTAATCCAACTGGCTTATTTTGTATGTTTTCATTTCATCACATCTTGTTGCACCTTTGGGGCCATTTTGGGGACCTAAACAATATTATTTTGGCTCGCCACAGTCAAACTGTACATGGAGTCAAAGTTTGATGAAATAATGTGTATTTCTCGAAAAGAACTTTCTAATGGACTATCACGGGCCTAAAAAAAATATCGTATGCAAAAGTTACTACCCCCAGAAGTTAATGTACTAGCTTACCCAAATAGGGCCCACATGACTTTTGGCGTTTCATCTCCTAAGGTTAGGTTTTTAGATGTCAAGGGTTTTGGCATTCCTGTTTAACATAAAAATACCTTCAGAGCCTCATTATAATCATCTTCTTTCGAATGAGCATAGCCATCACATCTCTTCTCAGAGATAAATATGCCACCATAGTAGCGAGTCTTGCACTCTGTATTTTTACAGTCTCTTTACAATTCTTTCATTAATAGAAATCAATTATTGTTGTATTTCTCTGTTTCTGGAAATTTTCATGAGTGTTTCATTTTAATATCTCTTCTTTCATTTCGTTTCGAACATAATCTGAATTAATAGATCCTTCCTTAATTGCATCTTTGATATGGAAACTAAGACCCTCAACCATGATGACAAAGAGGAAAGGAGAGAGGGGATCACCTTGTCAGATGCCAAGCTAGAAGGGGAAAATGGTTGAGAGGGGACACCATTGACTAAGATGGAAAAGAAGGTTGAGGAAGTGAGATCCATAATCCATATCACCCAATATTCACAAAATACAAAGGTGAGAAGAAGTGATTTCTTGTACTGTCAACTTAATTTATCAAAGGTCTTGGAGAGGTCCAATTTAATTATCATACTTGGGGTGCCAAATGACTTGAGGGAGTGTATGACTTCATGAGCTAGGATGAAATTGTCCATGATTTTTCGCCCTTATACATATCATGATTGTTCATTAGAAATAATTTCAAGGGAGGAAAAGGTTTAAGATGGAGCGTGATTACCTTAGTAATGAGCTTGTAGATGACATTGTAGAGCACAATGGGTCAAAATTTCTTTGGATGTGAACCTCCTTTTTCTTTTGGGATGTGAGTTAGGAAGATGGATTTTAGCATTGGAAGGACATTTAGAGTGCGTCAAGAGTATTCAATCATATAGCAAACCTCTTTATGAACTAGATGCAAATAATGATGAAAGAAGTTTGTTGTAAAACCCTCTAGAATTGGGGATTTTCATATGGGCATTTTTTTGATATCTTGATCCACTTCTTCCAATGATATGGGCCTAAGAAGGGATTCATTTTTTTCGGCTGAGATTAGAAGAGGAATGTGCTAAGTGATCTTAACAATGGTTGGTGATTGGTTAGGGTAGGGTTCCATGAGCATATTTTGATAGAAGTTTACCAATTCACGTTCTATACCCTGGTGGTCCATGATTAGTTCACCCCCTCCTCCTCCCAATTTTGTGATATGGTTGATGTGGGGCCTCTACATCATAGAGTGATGAAATATTTTTTTGTTCTTGCCCCCTCTTTGAGCCACTAAATCTCGGTTTTCATCCTCCATAAGATGTCTTCTTGAGCATACCTTTCTTCCAACTGTTTTTGGATCCAGGCTTCTTCTTCTTTTAACTGCTCTGTTCTTCCTTGATTTATAATTTCATGGTGTATCTCTTTCATTATTTGTTCCATATATTTTTGGGCTTGGAAGATGTTTCCAAAATTAATCTTGTTCCATTCCTTGAGGTGTTGTTTAAAGTTATTTAATTTCTATTGGAATATATACATTAGTGATCCCTTAGAGATGGTGGCTTTGTCCCACCAAATATTGACATTTTCTTGGAAATTTGGATGATAAATCCAATATTTTTCAATCTGGAGTGGTTTGTGTTTAGGGGAAATGATAATTTCAATCCATAATTGGATGGGTCAGTGGTCAAAGTCAACTACTGATAGGATTCTCAATTCTATGGTCATCCCTTCTGGCATTAGTGATTCTGATATAAGGAATCGATCCAAACGACAAGCCATTTGTCAAGATCCTCATCTCCTATTTCTCTAGGTGTAAGTGTCGTTGATCGCTTCCAGGTCCACCAATCATGTATTATCTATGAGGTTCTAAACAAATATGTTGTCAACTTCTAGAAGGTGAGTGCCCACTCATTTTTCAGCTAGCGATAGTATAATGTTGAATTCCCCCCTAGGATCCAACACTTATCCTGAATTATTGTCCTTAGTCCTTAAAGGTTATGTAAAAAGGAGGATTTATCAGTGGGTTCATGTGGTCCATAAAAATAGTTAAAAATCTATCCCTCTCAGATCACATCTCTCAATATTGAGATGATATAGTCGATCAGGTGGAAAATAAATTGGACATAATAATTGTAGTCAGATTCCATATGATAGAAAATCCTCCTACTGAGCCTTATGCATCTTTACTGATGTATTGACCCTATCTCCAACATATTTCTAAAATTGAGTCGGCCTTTAGGTCAGTGCATTTAGTTTCTTCAAGAAATAGAATATATGGGTTCTCTTCCATTATCCTATTTCGAAGAAGACTTTGTTAAAACTTCTTCCATTTAGTCCTCATATGTTCCAAGAGACAATATTCGTGAGAAATAGTGGGGAAGGATAGGGTGAAAACTCTCAATGATCAACTGGATTTGATCGAAGTTTACCATAAGGTGGCCAACTTCCTGGATTAGTTGTTGAGTAGACTTTATGCCCTTTTTTTTCCTCTCGAACTTGCTTTTGTGATTCTTTAGATGATTTCTTATGATCTCCTAGTCCCCGCTAAGATCTAGAGGTTTCTCCTACTATATATTCAAGGTAGACCATGTGCACCTTTTGCAATTGTTTAGGTGGGAGGGAATACAATTCCTATTTTTGATATTATTCTTCCAGACTTACTAGATGTATTCCAAATAGGTATTTCTCATCGAATTCAATCTCCATCTCTCCAGTATCCTTAGGCATAGGCTCTTCGGTCTCAGTAATGGATCCCATGAATGGTATGATTTTTTCTAGGACCGGATTGAGGGGTTCTAGATTTCAACACTTCTGCCTTTTATGGACCTAGGTATTCGTCCTTCATTTCTTGATATTACTTAGTTTGATTCAATATTTCAAAGGTGTTTCTAGTGTAATAGTTATTTACCTTATGAGTAGCTATCATTTTTGGTCCTTGTCATCGCCTATACTAGACCTATGTGAACACGTCCTTGTTCTTCACCACTGCGGTTGGATCTGGATTTGGACGAGTGTTCAAGGGATAATCCCTAAAGAGATGTTTGTTTTCATGTAATTTTCAACATCATAATGGAATATGCTCGTAGTCAATCATTTGGACCCATTGATTGTCTTCATCCTCAAGAAAAATGGAGCTCAAAAGAGGCTTGTCTATTTTCATATACACACGGATTAGAGAATTTGAGTTATAATGCCCCTGTTTAGTTGCATAATCTATTTTCACAAAAATACCTAGCATATTTCTTATGCCCTCCAAAATTCCTGGGGCAAAGAGTAGAGACAAATCCAAACTAGGGCATGTGTAAAATACTTATTTTCTAGACTGGATCACTCTCTCCAGAACCATATGTTTTGTTTTTCCTAATATTGATTCTAAGGCTAAAAGAATAATGTCAGACGTCAAAGGTTTTAAATGAAATGTTTTTTCTACCTTCATTTTTCTGAGAAATATTCTTTAAATGAAATTAATAATAAGACAATACATAGCTTATATCTCGTTATATGAGTCACAATTATAATATCAAATGATGTAGAAAGATTTATAAAATTGTTAAACAAAGTCAGGTATTATAAGTCTCACCTTGTTTGTAGTAGAAGAAAAGTAGAAGATGCACCCTTGAACATGATATAATAATGCAGTAATTCACACTGATCACAGGTCCTGTTTTACTCACATTAATAACAAAAGAAAAGTTTTTTACTTAATGAACTCCCGATATAATATGATCACAGTATATGTAATACTAAATTGTAATAAATCACTCTTCAAGAATCACAGAAATAAATTCAGAGAAATGGAAACACAGAGGGAACACCTAACTCAAATTGAACGAAACTTAGAATCTTTGTATGCACTTTTATTAATACTCAAAAAAGAGTTTCTCTATTACATTTGACAAGAAGAAACCTTGAATAGATAGTAAATCTATGTATTTATACAAAATCTGTCACAACTAAAAATCGTTGGACTTCTTACAATATTTAAATAAAAATAGAATACATCTCAATAAAATAACATCGTGTAAATATTGATGAGTTTCGATGGCACTTTCCTCTGCCTCTTCGTCTACTGGTAGAAGCACTCATTTTCCTTTAGTCTTTGAGCTGGATACACATGTCCATTAGGGTTACCGCAATCATTGGCTTCGTTTCTTAGCCATTTGATCTCGTTTCCATCTGTCCCTTTGGGTGTGTTCATTGGAGCAAGGAATTGAAATCGAAGACATAAGGGGAGAATATTAGATGAATATCTCAGTGTTGGCTCGTTAAGGGATGGATAACGATTACAGGGAAGAGTAATTGTTCATGGAAATAATGATGGGGGAACAAGTTTCCGATGATGAGGTGGGACGAGTGGAGGCTGGAATGTGGGTGGTAGGGTTAGATGAGGTAAGTGATTGTTGGAGGGTGAAAGGTAGAGAGGGTGGAGGGGGTGGGCGTTGTGAGGGGGTGGGCATTGTGCATGTTTTCTCATTTTCTTCTAGCTACACTTGCTTTTCCCAGTTCAATGCATTGGATGCATCTATCCATCCATGTTATCACGAACCTTGAAGGCTCAATCCTTTCATTTACTTCAAAGGAAAACAATTTCTTTTGTATTTGGGGAAGATTTTCCTAGATCTTGTTCACTTCTTCGATTGTGGCCTAAAACTGCAAACTTGGATTAACCAACCATTCCTTGATTTTAAGAAGATCAATCTGGATCATCTCTTGGATGCTTGCCCGAGTAGCTTCCTTTTTATTTTTGGAGATTTGTTGATTCATTTCTATCTCAATTTTCCCCAGGGCCTCTGAGATATTATTCCCCTCAAATTGAATCAAATTTTTGTTTAATGATGAAAATGCCTCTAGACAAGCCTCTTTCACCTCTCTGGAAATTTTCTTGCCTTGTTCCAGATTTGTTTCCCAGCTTTTAAGGGAAATTTCTCCTCTTACTTGTTTGGAATGAGAGAGAAGAGGAAAACCAGGGGAATTAGCTCTCTGCATCCATATGAGAACTTATTAAAACTTAGACCAAGCTGAGCATGCCTCTTTTTCCTTGACATAGATATATTTTAGGGAAATTTCTACTGCCTAATAGCATTTCTGGATGGCATCTACTTTCAGATAGAGTTCTTGCTGGGCAACTTCCAACTTCTCATTGATTTCTGATGCTTGAATTTTGAAGGCCTAAATGTCTATCGTTGTGCTCTCTGTTATGGTTAGTTTGGCCTCCAGCTTCTTTATCAACTCGTCATGCTGAGTGACCAAATATTGGATGGTCTGTGAACTCTGGTGGAGTAGCTCAAGGTTATCCTGTAGCTTCTTAATTTGTTGTTGATCGCTAGCCCTAATTTGCTCAAAATATTGGTTCATCCTGCTTCTGATAGTCTGCTCTGTAGTATATAACTAATTTTGCAATTGTTATACCAAGAGACACTTATGTTGTAGTTGTTCGGTAAAATTTTCTACCGACCATTGATTGGTAGTGGAAAAAGCACCCAACAAACCTGCAACTTATTTTGCAAACTCTGGATCATCATGGTATTTCCCGTCAAACACTAGTCTTTTACTTTTAGTGATAACTCCATTCTTTTGGTGAGATTCTCTCTTCACGATGGCCTTTCATTTCTTGCTGAAAAATAAATATGAGGGAGCCATCTCTTCAGGAAAGATAGGAGTAAGATCACCTACGAAAATGAGTTCAGAATTATGATTTTTGAAGCTAGTCTGTAGAGAGGTTAATGATGCAATCAGAGAAGCAATTTCCATGGAATGTTGTTGTCTTTTTCTATTCGGGGTGAAAATAGAAGTTGTTGGTGTTGAATGAGGGAAAATTTGTCTCGGGTTCATGAAGGCTTTGAACTGAGCTAACACTTGTGGATCATTCAGTCCTGATAGTGACATTCTTATCTCATGAAATAACACCTCTGGGATTTTTGGGACCTCTTCAACTTTGTGCTGAGTGGAGGAACTTGGCTCAGATCTTGTAGACCCAGCTTCCTATGAAGTAGTCATGAATATTGAATCTCCTTGAAACATCTTTGGTAAATCGTTTCTCCTATGTTTCTAAAACTTGAGGGAACTAACTTGTTGGTCTAGGGGTAGGGTTTGGAATCTTCTTTGGACTTCCTCATAAGATCTAACTCCCCTGGACATTTTTTCATAACGAGGATTCTCATGTATGTACTGCTTCATGTTAAATTGAGCCATATGGTTTTCCACTATCTTGTGTGGATCATGCTTCTTGAATTCAATGTCAACTAATTTGACATCCTCCAGGGCCGCGGCCTCGACTTTGGAGTGACCAAAATCTAACAATGTGAAAATTCCAAATTGAATGGGGAAAGTCAACCAAACCTTTTTCTGAGCTACTTTCATCTCCTTGATGATATCTCCTACCACTCTCTATTATTCCACTTCTCTGAACAACAGCCTGTCGGATAAAAATTTTGGGAGAGCATGAGGAGGAACTGAATAACTGAATACTCTGATATAGGAGAAATTCTCCTCAATGAACCAGTCTGTAAGATTGCCTAGGTTCCCCATAATCCTTTCTGAAATATGGGGCGGAGGGTGACCATAAATGGTTATATGAATAGGCTCTATGACATTGTGACAGTTTTCATAGAAGAAATGCTTGGCATTCTCCTCCCATAACTTGGAGTGATAAACATTAATTGGCTCTGGACTGGTCGAAGTCCAACTCCAGTTCATCAGGGGAAAAGGGGTCATGAAGTAAATGGCATACATAACATATGTCGACATGTAAAAAGGGGTAGGTTTCCCTTTTGATTTTGTTGATTTATAATCAATGATTTCCTTGACTAAATTATCTGACAACATTTCAGCCCAATTGAAAGTGTAACCCTCATCTACCTCATTCATGATGGTTACCCACTCAACTGAGAAATGTGTAGGGTTCTTCTTCCTGAACATGCGACACAACATCATGGATACATACAACATATGAGTGTCTAAAGACATTGTGGCGTATGTACCATGAGCGTCGGCTCTGAATTTATCTAGATGTGCCCACCAGGTCTTGATTATATCATGACTGCTCCTAGTGTATTGGGTGCATTATTTTCTCTCAAACTCTAGAAGGAATGCAGTATTGTAAGTGTATTTAGGAGTAGGGGAAATTATGTACATTACTTGTAGGTTTTCTGGTCGGAAAGAGTCGACGACGACCTGTTGGTAGTTGATGATGCTCTTGGTCTGGATGTCGACATGTTCCAAAGCCCAACTAATCATATCGCTGTGATGTATGATCCTTGGCCACACAATGATCTTATGAAACTTCGATTGTGCTACACTTCTAAGATTGGTTATATAAGAGTCGTCGTCTTCTTCGGCAGAATCTTTTGGACAATTGATGATTTCATGCTCTAGGACCTCAAAAACCTGCATCCAAGTTTTAATAGCATCTGCAAATTGCAGAGTAGTGTTTGATATAACATCTACGTTTGGGTTTGAATCCTCACTGGCTTCATCAAGCTTCTTTATAATTTTTCGCGGTGCCATAATCCTCAAGGAAACATAATAAGATTATGTGTTACATGAGAAGTCTGTGAGTTCTTCACTGGATAAAAACTGCTAATTGCAAATGGTAAAAATGACTTTGAAATTCAAAGTGCTTTTATTCAAAAGAAATTATTGATCTTCGTATATCCTTACTGACGAACAATTTATTAACCTTAATGGAATTGACTACATGGAGATCTACAATCCTTGTTTGAAATCATTATCCTTAATCGATAATAAATTCCATCAATACTTCGATGGTTCACGTTCAGAAGTTTTGGATATGACAGGGTGGCAACCTCCCGAATTTCGAATCCGCGAAGGAGTTAATCTCTAAGTAATCGATTTTAAATATTAATTAATCGTGTTTAAAATGTTGTATTGACTTCAAGTGTCTCGAGAGTTCGCACTTCGGGGGTTTTGAATATAGCACAAGAGAAATTCCCCAAACTGTGAAGAAATTAATTTATGAGTAATCTCCCTTAAGTCTTAATTAATCGTGTTTAACTTTAAGTATTTCAGAAGTTTGGACTAAGTAGGTTTTTAATATAGCACAAGGGAAATTTTCCGAAATCTGAACTGAGAAGTAATTAATTAACTCTTAATCGTGATTAACCTCCATTATTAAATGTTTTATTAACTCATTTCTACTCTTTGAAATGTCCAATAATTCGGTGATTTGTGAACTTCCTCTTTGTTAAACTCCCGAAGTGCCATTTCCCTGAGTGACATAGTAGAAATGTCGTCATTATGGATGATGTGTAAAGAAAAAAGAGGTGCCACGTGTCAATCGAAAATGTGTGAATCATCCAACAGAAATGTCAAAAATAAGTGCCACGTGTCAGCCCAGGAAAGATTTAAAAGACACGTGTCCTATGACTCGTGTTCATGAGTTCTTTAGGATTTATCATAAGCTGTTATCTTCGAGCTTCAGTGCTTCAGGGTTTTTACTTTTTAGACGGAACATCTGAAGTGTGTAGCTCCGAAGCGATCATTAGAGACTTACTCTTTAAAACTCAGGAGGCTCCAAAACTTCAGAGATCATTAAGATCATTCGATCAAATTAAGGAAACTCATCGACGATGGATATTGTAAGTGCTTTATTTCTAAATAACAACCAATGAATTTGATTTAAAATTAAAAGGAAATTTTCTAATCTTTTTCTCCTTTTGGGTAAAAAAATATTTCTATGAAAAATATAAAGCTCAAAAGTTCAAAATTGTGCGTGTTCCAACATAGGCTTCATCTGGGGATTGTGGCTCCCTGTGAGGTGTGAAAGAACAATATACCAAGTGCCTTTATTGGGTAAATGGAGTCATCATTGCTTTTTGAAAAACACTTCGATTTTTATTTAAGAATTAATCATTCATAGAAAAACGAACTTAACCAAATCTCGAAAACCTTTAAAACATACTTAATGATTGATCTTTAAGTTAGGCTATTTAAAATTTTATTTTCTTAAAAATGACTTCATAATTGTTTAAGATAATCAAAATAGCTTTAACTGAAATATCAAACTTCGACCGACATCGTTTGCATCAAGGTTAAGCAGATGTAACAATTTATTTAGGGAATCCCTAGTTGGTTCATGATGTAAATATCACCGGAAAGAGAACTAGATGACAGAGTATGTTATGTGGATATGTATGGCATCCTTACAGATATCATAGATATTGCTTCATTTCCAGTGAGCATGTTCAGTACCCCGGTGAAGTTATCTACTTCTCCCATTGAATTTCCTTTCACCACTTCAATTAGCACTTTTGCACTTTGCAGAGATGAGGGCAATCATTATATGAATATCCTTTCATCATCTCTTTTGGACAATATGTGGGAAATCAAATTATGATTTTCCTTTCACCATATGTATTATATTTTAACATTTTGAATTGGGGGCAATCAATTTGTATGTATCATACAAGGGATGATATCTGTTTAAATTTTTTGAAAAGAAGGTTTGTCAACAATTTTAAGAATACTCTGAAATTAACTTCCTTCCAATTTTCAGTACACCTTTGCCTATAGGAAAAATTTCTTATGGGGATTTTAATCTTTTTCAGGAATCAACCTTGAGCGATTTAGTCAGTTTAAATTCCGGTAGAAGAGCTAAAATTATCAGGATTAGCCTAGACATACCTTTTCAATTAAAATCAAAGGAACATAAAGATTTTCACCTAATCTTGTTTTGAAAATATATTTTTGAGTTCTCAGAGTTAAGATAAGTTTCTTTATTTCTATGAATACTAATATAGGATAAAGAAAATATGAAGTGTATAAGAACTCGGGGGTAGGCGTAAAATAGCCAAATCAAGGATTCAGAGGACCTGACACAAAAATCCCAATCACACACAATTTTGTGTATTTAGTTCAGACTTCCTTGGAGCTTATTTATTTTTATTTTATTTTATTTTTATTTGAGAGATGGCTTTAGAATTTATCAGTATGACACTTTAAGTTGTAATTTTATACCTATCTGATTTATAGGTCAGGTGATAATATTATCTTGAGTGAAACATACTTCACATTCATCTCAAAATAATTTTCTCAAAACTTTATTTGAACTAGAAGAGTAGGGATTCATACCTCTTTTTCCCTTTGAACTTTCAGCAAGGCAGATTATTATTTTTTCACCTGTTTTTAGAGAAATCAAGCGTTTGAGAAACGAGTGTCGAATTTTTATTCAGCCTCATCTCTTGTTCAACAAGATATATTCTAAAAAAGGAATAAAATTCAAAATGTCAGAAACTCCTGTAGAATAGAGATGAAAGATGTTTTTATTTTTTCATTTTAATGATGTCAAGCAATCATAAATTTATTGAAAATATTTACAACCAATGACTTAGATAATTCACAAAAAGAAAAGAAAAATTGAAAATTAAAATATCCAATGTCAATCTAATCTGATATATACAATGGAAATCTGAAATGTGACTACTACATGAAATGTTTTAAGTAATGCCCGTTGATAGGAGCGTCAAGAATTTCTCCATCAAGATTTTCCAGTGAGAAAGATTTTTTTCCCTCAGCAGTTGCAACTTTGAATGGCCTGAACCAGAGATGATCAATGTTTCCATGTTTCCCTATGTCTTCCTTCCTAGCCTCCCATTTTAAAATTAAATAGCCATGAAGAAACTCCTTGTCTTTGGATTTTTTATCAAAAAGGGATTTCATATTATCTTGAAACTTTTGAAGCTTATCATCCACTTCCACTTTGTTCTGTTGAACTTCGATGATTTGATTCATTCTTCTTGTAACGTCGTTTGGCTCTTCGTTTGTGTCATTCCAGAGTTTCATCATAGGAAGAGAAAGATTGATAGGAAGGATAACGTCAGTACCATAAACCAATTGAAAAGGAGACATACCTATCGATTTCTTGGTTCCGATTCAGTTTTCCCATAAGGCATACTTTAAGTGAATATGCCAAGTTTTTTTATTTTCTGTCAAATTTGTTTTAATTATAGTCATCAATCTCTTGTTAGATGATTCAGCCAACCCATGTCCCTAAGGATAATAAGATGTATAATGACCTAAAAAAATATTGTATTTTTGACAGAAATTGATCATTGTCATAGACTTAAAATCTTGAGCGTTACCAGTAAATATTTTTCTAGGAGAACCAAACCTTTCCCAGATGTTTTCTTCCAGAAATTTTATTACTACCGAATTTGTAGCATTCCGAGATGGAATGGCTTCGACCCATTTCGTAAAGTAATCAATAGCAGTTATAATCCATCTATGTTGAGCACTTGATTTCGGATGGATTTCTCTGATGAAGTCTAAGCCCCATTGTTGGAAACGAGCTTCAAATTTTACTGGGATTAAAGGTAAGGTAGAGATCTTATGCTTACCAGTGAACAGTTGGCATGAATTACAAGTTTTGACCCTTGCATTCACATCAGTAAATAACTTTGTCCAATAATATCCTTCCTATAAAATATTACAAGTTTTCACTCTCCAGGCATGATGTCCCCCGCATACTCCTTCATGAAATTCATCAACGACCCCTTATGTTTCAGTTTTTGTCAGGCAACATAACAAGAAACCCAGAGGGTCTTTCCAATATATCTTGCCATCAATAATGCAATATTTAATTGCATGTAGTTTAAACTCCTTTCTTTAGAAGGAGTCATTTCATTTGGGAATTGAAGAGTAAGGAGGTATGTAACAATATCATGATACCAGGTAGAGGAATAAAACTTATCTTCAATCTGAATCACATGTTCCTAATCGTCAATTTCCTCTATATCCAAGAGAGAATCATGTGATTCGAGGTTATTTATTCTGAGTGCTTTGAAATTTGATTCAGCTAACAACCTCTCTAGACCTTGACCTTTGACTATCTTGGTTGGTTTCACTTCTAGATCAAACTCTTGAATTTTAGCCAACCATCTACCTCTTCTTCCATCACTGTCTGGTTGAACCAAGATATCTTTAATAGAATTTGTTGGCACATAAGAAATTATTTTGGAGTGCAAAAAATATGTTTTGAAAGCATTGAGAGCCTTCACCATTGCATAATATTGTTTTTCAAGTATATCATATCTTAATTCTGTATCCCCGAGTCTTTGTTGAAGAAGGCTATTGGTTGTTCGAATCCTTCTTCGTTCTTTTGAAGGAGCACTGCTGCAACAGTATGTTCGGAAGCAAAAGAGAATATTAAGAATTCCTTTGTATAGTCTGGACTTGCTAGTACTAGTGCTTCTCCTATAGATTTCTTAACACGCTTGAAGGACTCTTTGGATTCTGCAGTCCATTTTACTTTGTTGTCCTTTTTTAACATATATGTAATCATTTTGATAATTTCAGCATAGTTAGGAATAAATCTTCTCAAAAAATTGATCTTACCTAAAAAATATTGAATTTATTTTCTATTTCTAGGAATGTTTATCAGGTCATTAGCCTCAACTCGCTTAGGATCAACCTTGATTCCTTCTTTTGACACTATATGGCCTAAAAGATTACCTTCTTGCATAACAAAATGTGATTTTTTGGGATTAAGAGACAAACCAATTTTTTTGCATTTTTCAAAAGTCTGTCTGAGGTGTATCAAATGTTTGGCATCTGAATTGGAAAAAATTGTTAGATCATCTAGGTAAATAACAACAAATTTGCCTCTCTCACCGACGAACATGATATCCATCACTCTCTGGAAAGTTTCCTCTGCATTCATTAGACCAAAAGGAATTTTATCATACATAAAGGTTCCCCATGGTGTTGTAAACATAGTATTTTCTATGTTAGCCCCTACTACCTTCTCCATAACATGGTCCATCTTTGGGAGCAGGTAGTTATCTTTAAGAGATGACCAATTTAAGTTTCTAAAATCAATGCAGAGTCTTATTTCGTCGTTCTTCTTTCTAACGGGGACCAAATTGTCCACCCATTCAAAGTATTTGAGGGGAATGATTATTTTTGCATCAAGAAGTTTCTTAACTTCCCTTTCTATCACTAGAAGAAGAATCTGGTTTATATGTCTAAGCTTCTGCCTGAAAGGTTTAATACCATGTTTTAAAGGAATCTTGTGTTCAATAATAGAGGTATCATAAGTTTTTAGATAATCATAAGGCCATGAAAAAACATATTTATACTTCCTAAGTAACTCAACGTACTTACTCTTTATTTGGGCCGGAAGGTATTTTGATATTTTGACAATTTTGGGATCTTCATTAGTTCCTACATTACAGTCTTCAACTTCTTCGGGTTGAGGTCACAAGGTAGAATTTAAAGGTATATCATCCTGGTCAAAAAAACTTTATAAGGGGATCAGGCCTTTGGGAATTTGATTTTTCTTAAGTAATATCATGCGGTGATTTG
>JASDQU010010365.1:77196-92014 GCA_032191745.1 Picea mariana | reverse complement strand
TATACCAAGGAGACATTTTCATTTTGAATCATCTTGTACTTGAACATTTAAGTGGGGTAAAAGGAGGTTGCCCCCTCGAAGAGGCTTATTATCTGAAATTATCTCTTTTTCAAGGCGTTGAGTACCTTTCCTGAAGTTTTTCTATGCTATATTGATGTTTGGTTCTTAACATCAAGTGTCTCGGGAGTTCGGACTTTGGGGGTTTTGAATATAGCACAAGAGAAATTTCCCAAACTGTGAAGAAATTAATTTATGAGTAATCTTCCTTAAGTCTTAATTAATTGTGTTTAACTTTAAGTATTTCGGAAGTTTGGACTTCGTAGGTTTTTAAAATAGCACAAGGGAAATTTTCCGAAATCTGAACTGAGAAATAATTAATTAACTCTTAATCGTGATTAACCTCCATTATTAAATGTTTTATTAACTCATTTCTACTCTTTGAAATGTCCAATAATTCGGTGATTTGTGAACTTCCTCTTTGTTAAACTCCCGAAGTTCCATCTCCCAGAGTGACATGGTAGAAATGTCGTCATTATGAATGATGTGTAAAGAAAAAAGAGGTGCCACGTGTCAATCGAAAACGTGTGAATCATCCAACAGAAATGTCAAAAATAAGTGCCACGTGGCAGCCCATGAAAGATTTAAAAGACTCATGTTCATGAGTTCTTTAGGATTTATCACGAGCTATTATCTTTGGGCTTCGGTGCTTCAGGGTTTTTACTTTTTAGACTTGTTGGAACATCTGAAGCGCGTAGCTCTGAAGCGACCATTAGAGGCTTACTCTTTAAAACTCAGGAGGCTCCAAAACTTCAGAGATCATTAGGATCGTTCGATCAAATTAAGGAAACTCATCGATGATGGATATTGTAAGTGCTTTATTTCTAAATAACAACCAATGAATTTGATTTAAAATTAAAAGGAAATTTTCTAATCTTTTTCTCTTTTTGGGTAAAAGTTTATTTCTATGAAAAATATAAAGCTCAAAAGTTCAAAATTGTGTGTGTTCCAACATAGGCTTCATCTGGGGATTGTGGCTCCTTGTGAGGTGTGAAAGAACAATATACCAAGTGCCTTTATTGGGTAAATGGAGTCATCATTACTTTTTGAAAAACACTTCGAGTTTTATTTAAGAATTAATCATTCATAGAAAAATGAACTTAACCAAATCTCGAAAACCTTTAAAACATACTTAATGATTGATCTTTAAGTTAGGCTATTTAAAATTTTATTTTCTTAAAACTGACTTCATAATTGTCTAAGATAATCAAAATAGCTTTAACTGAAATATCAGACTTCAACCGACATCATTTGCATCAAGGTTAAGCAGATGTAACAATTTATTTAGGGAATCCCTAGTTGGTTCAGGATGTAAATATCACCGGAAAGAGAACTAGATGACAGAGTCTGTTATGTGGATATGTATGACATCCTTACAGATATCATAGATATTGCTTCACTGCTAGTGAGCTTGTTCAGTACCCTGGTGAAGTTATCTACTTCTCCCATTGAATTTCCTTTCACCACTTCAATTAGCACTTTTGCACTTTGTTGAGATGAGGGCAATCATTATATGATTTTCCTTTCATCATCTCTTTTGGACAATATGTGGGCAATCAAATTATGATTTTCCTTTCACCATCTTTCTTATATTTTAACATTTTGAGTTGGGGGCAATCAATTTGTATGTATCATACAAGGGATGATATTTGTTTAAATTTTTTTGAAAAGAAGGTTTGTCAACAATTTTAAGAATACTTTGAAATTAACTTCCTTCCAATTTTCAATACACCTTTGCCTATAGAAAAAATTTCTTATGGGGATTTTAATATTTTCAGGAATCAACCTTGAGCGGATTAGTCAGTTTAAATTCCGATAGAAGAGCTAAATTATCAGGATTAGCCTAGACATACCTTTTCAATTAAAATCAAAGGAACATAAAGATTTTCGCCTAATCTTGTTTTGAAAATATGTTTTTGAGTTCTCAAAGTTAAGATAAGTTTCTTTGTTTCTATGAATACTAATATAGGATAAAGAAAATATGAAGTGTATAAGAACTCGGGGGTAGGCGAAAAATAACCAAATCGAGGATTCAGAGGACTTGACACAAACATCCCAATCACACACAAGTTTGTGTATTTAGTTCAGACTTCCTTGGAGCTTATTTATTTTTATTTTATTTTATTTTTATTTGAGAGATGGCTTTAGAATTTATTAGTATGACACTTTAAGTTGTAATTTTATACCTATCTGATTTATAGGTCAAGCGATAATATTATCTTGAGTGAAACATACTTCACATTCATCTCAAAATAATTTTCTCAAAACTTTATTTGAACTAGAAGAGTAGGGATTCATACCTCTTTTTCCCTTTGAACTTTCAACAAGGAAGATTATTATTTTTTCACCTGTTTTTAGAGAAATCAAGCGTTTGAGAAACAAGTGTCAAATTTTTATTTAGCTTCATCTCCTGTTCAACAAGATATATTCTACAAAAGGAATAAATTCAAAATGTCAGAAACTCCTGTAGAATAGAGATGACAGACATTTTTATTTTTTCATTTTAATGATGTCAAGCAATCATAAATTTATTTAAAATATTTACAACCAATGACTTAGATAATTTAGAAAAAGAAAAGAAAAATTGAAAATTAAAATATCCAATGTCAATCTAATCTAATATATACAATGGAAATCTGAAATGTGACTACTACATGAAATGTTTTAAGTAACGCCCGTTGATAGGAGCGTCAAGAATTTCTCCATCAAGATTTTCCACTGAGAAAGATTTTTTTCCCTCAGCAGTTGCAACTTTGAATGGCCTGAACCGGAGATGGTCAATTTTTCCATGTTTCCCTACGTCTTCCTTCCTAGCCTCCCATTTTAAAACTAAATAGCCATGAAGAAACTCCTTGTCTTTGTATTTTTTAACGAAAAGGGATTTCATATTATCCTGAAACTTTTGAAGCTTATCATCCACTTCCACTTTGTTCTGTTGAACTTTGATGATTTGATTCATTCTTCTTGTAATGGCGTTTGGCTCTTCATTTGCATCATTCCAGATTTTCATCACAGGAAGAGAAACATTGATAGGAAGGATAACGTTAGTACCATAAACCAATTGAAAAGGAGACATACCTGTCGATTTCTTGGTTCCGATTTGGTTTTCCTATAAGGCATACTTTAAGTGAATATGCCAAGTTTTTTTATTTTCTGTCAATTTTGTTTTAATTATAGTCATCAAGCTCTTGTTAGATGATTCGTCCAACCCATTTCCCTAAGGATAATAAGATGTATAATGACCTAAAACAATATTGTATTTCTGACAAAAATTGATCATTGTCATAGACTTAAAAGCTTGAGTGTTACCAGTAAATATTTTTCTAGGACAACCGAACCTTTCCCGGATATTTTCTTCCAGAAATTTTATTACTACCAAATTTGTAGCATTCCAAGTTGGAATGGTTTCGACCCATTTTGTAAAGTAATCAATAGCGGTTATAATCCATCTATGTTGAGCACTTGATTTCAGATGGATTTCTCTGATGAAGTCTAAGCCCCATTGTTGGAAACGAGCTTCAAATTTTACTGGGATTAAAGGTGAGGCTGAGATCTTATGCTTACCAGTGAACAGTTGGCATGAATTAAAAGCTTTGACCCTTGCATTCACATCAGTAAAAAACTTTGTCCAATAATATCCTTCCCTTAAAATATTGCAAGTTTTCTCTCTCCAGGCATGATGTCCCCCACATACTCCTTCATGAAATTCATCAATGACCCCTTATGTTTCAGTTTCTGTCAAGCAACATAACAAGAAACCCAGAGGGTCTTTCCAATATATCTTGGCATCAATAATGCAATACCTAATTGCATGTAGTTTAAACTCCTTTCTTTAGAAGGATTCATGTCATTTGGGAATTGAAGAGTAAGGAGGTATGTAACAATATCACGATACCAGGTAGAGGAATAAAACTTATCTTCAATCTGAATCACATGTTCCTAATCGTCAATTTCCTCTATATCCAGGAGAGAATCATGTGATTCGAGGTTATTTATTCTGAGTGCTCTGAAATTTGTTTTAGCTAATAGCCTCTCTAGACCTTGACCTTTGACTATCTTGGTTGGTTTCACTTCTAGATCAAACTCTTGAATTTTAGCCAACCATCTACCTCTTCTTCCATCACTGTCTGGTTGAACCAAGATATCTTTAATAGCATTTGTTGGCACAAAAGAAATTATTTTGGAGTGAAAAACATATGTTTTGAAAGCATTGAGTGCCTTCACCATTGCATAATATTGTTTTTCGAGTATATCATATCTTAATTCTTCATCCCTGAGTCTTTTGTTGAAGAAGGCTATTGGTTGTTCAAATCCTTCTTCGTTCTTTTGAAGGAGCACTGCTGCAATAGTATGTTCGGAAGCAAAAGTGAATATTAAGAATTCCTTTGTATAGTCCAGACTTGCTAGTACTGGTGCTACTCCTATAGATTTCTTAACATGCTTGAAGGATGCTTTGGATTCTACAGTCCATTTTACTTCGTTGTCCTTTTTTAACATATATGTAATCATTTTGATAATTTCAGCATAGTTAGGAATAAATCTTCTCAAAAAATTGATCTTACCTAAAAAAGATTGAATTTCTTTTCTATTTCTAGGAATGTTTATCAGGTCAATAGCCTCAACTCGCTTAGGATCAACATTGATTCCTTCTTTTGACACTATATGGCCTAAAAGCTTACCTTCTTGCATAACAAAATGTGATTTTTTGGGATTAAGAGACAAACCAATTTTTTTGCATTTTTCAAAAGTCTGTCTGAGGTGTATCAAATGTTTGGCATTTGAATTGGAAAAAATTGTTAGATCATCTAGGTAAATAACAACAAATTTGTCTCTCTCATCGACGAACACGATATCCATCACTCTCTGAAAAGTTTCCCCTACATTCATTAGACCAAAAGGCATTTTATCATACATAAAGTTTCCCCATGGTGTTGTAAACATAGTATTTTCTATGTTAGCCCCTACTACCTTCTCCATAACATGGTCCATCTTTGGGAGCAGGTAGTTATCTTTAAGAGATGACCAATTTAAGTTTCTAAAATCAATGCAGAGTCTTATTTCGTCGTTCTTCTTTCTAACGGGGACCAAATTGTCCACCCATTCAAAGTATCTGAGGGGAATGATGATTTTTGCATCAAGGAGTTTCTTAACTTCCCTTTCTATCACTGGAAGAAGAATTTGGTTTATATGTCTAAGCTTATGCCTGAAAGGTTTAATACCATGTTTTAAAGGAATCTTGTGTTCAATAACAAAGGTATCGTAAGTTTTTAGATAATCATAAGACCATGCAAAAACATATTTATACTTCCTAAGTAACTCAACATACTTACTCTTTATTTGGGCCAGAAGGTATTTTGATATTTTGACAATTTTGGGATCTTCATTAGTTCCTACATTATAGTCTTCAACTTCTTCGGGTTGAGGTCGCAAGGTAGAATTTAAAGGTATATCATCCTGGTCAAAAAAACTTTATAAGGGGATCAGGCCTTTGGGAATTTGATTTTTCTTAAGTAATAGCATGCGGTGATTTGCAATCTCATCTTGGAATTTTTCTGGGTTCTCCCCTTCCTGCATAATCCAAGTAGGATGATTCTGATTTTCTTGATCTATGTCAGTCTCAGAAAACTTGTCGACCATTTCTAGGAATTGTTTTATTTGTTCATCGTCTTCAAACACTTTCCAGTGCTGAATATTGTTCGAAATCAAATGTTTATGTCGCATTTCGATGTGATATTTCAGTTTCAAAATAGTAGGTGGTATGACGGTCGCAACAGCTTTGGCCAAAGAATCAACTTGTTGATTTTGCATTCTAGGGATAGAGTGAATATTAAAGGATGAGAAGAAATTATCTATAATATCCCACAAAACATTTCTATATGATCTCAACCTTGGATTCTTATCTTGATACTGTTGTTTTATTTGTTTTACAATGAGCTCTGCATCACCATAAACTATCAGATGTTTGATTTTTAACTTTCTAGCAGCTTATAATCCTAAGACTAAAGCTTCATATTCACAGACATTATTCATATAATCGACCTCCCATTGTAATCTATAAGAGAAAGTAATAGCATACTCATCGCCTGGTGTCACGAATAAAACTCTAGCTCATGATCCTTCGTAGGATGAAGCACCATTGAAGAACATTTTCCACATCCCCTCTCTAACATTTACATTTTTCTTTGAAATTTCTATTCTTTTATTTTCTTCTTCTATACATTCTTCAAAATCATCATCTATAGATAATATACAATTTCCTGTGTCCTAATCAACAACATAGACTAGGTAATTATTGGGTTTTTGAGGGTCACTTACAATATATGCTAGTCTAGTTTCTTTTGTACAGTCGAGTGAATTGTCCACCAAAAATTGGAATTGTAGCGTAAGTCATGTCTAGCTGAACTGATCCTCCTAACTTGGTGTCCCAAGATCTGGATAGAAGCATGTTGTACTTGGAAGGAACGTCAACAAAAACCACATCCATAAGGATAATTTTTACAGGAATCTGAGCAAGATTTACCACCAAATCTTTAATCATACCCAAACACTTAACCTTTCTAGAATCAAACAAGTACAAATCTTGATAAGGTTTGGTAATTTCAAGGCCTAATTTTTCCATGATAATAATAGGCATTAAATTATGAGAGGCTCCTCAGTCTAGAATTCAATTTTGAAGTAAATGATCGTGCACAGTTAATGTAATATAGAATGGAGCAACATAGTCCTTATTGTTTTCAATGTGTAGTCTGAGCATGATTATAGGTTTTTCATCCTGCAAATTTATAACATCAACTCGAGATTCAACATCATAAAAATGTATTGCTTAAGCGATTTGTTTTTTATAGATCGGGTTCCTTGCAAGTTCAACTAGAGGCATCGGAATTTTAATTTTATTAAGTTCATTCTCTAAATTGAAACTCGCAATTGGTTTTTCAATTTCCCTAGTTTGAACTTCAGCTTTTGTATTTTCAGGTTTCTTAGTTTTCACTGCTTTCGTTTCATCCTGCTTTATTTGGTCATCCTGCATTTCAGTTGATGGTTTAGTAATTGCTGCCTTATTTTCTTTATTTCGTGATAAAATATTTTTTCATGGAATATTTGTAGAACTTTTTTCTCTTGGCCTTAAATCATATTTATGTTGAAGTTCAACCATTATCGTGTCAGCGAGATATTTTTACGTAGAGTCCCCTAGATTGTTGATGTTTTCATCATTATTAAAAAAAGATTCCAGGTCTAAGGATTTCTTGTAATCCTGCTTGGCTTATGTGAGGCTCAATATCATCATCGCTGAGGTTGTTTATATCTTCCTCTAATTCCTCATAGTCTTGGACTTCATCTCTCTACATGAAATTCTCAGTTTTAAATGGAGCTTGGATATCTTGATCTTCATTTTTTGTTTGTCTTTGTTGTATCTGAGGATTAGGGTTTCTCCTGAATTGATTCCTAACGTAAGGATCAGGTTTGTCTTGCTCTATTTCCATCCTGGAAATTTGATAAATCTTTAAAAATATTTTCCATCTCATCCATTTTTTCCTGTGCGAACTTTCCAGATCCAGAGGGTCCTTCTTGTTCTTTGAAACGCATGGGTTCTATGGATCCCATAACAACCTTAATTTTCAACTTCCTAGACTCCATCATATTGAATTCAATTTCTATAGAATCATATTTCATCCCCGATAAAATCCTTTCTCTCAAAAGTAGAGAAAAATCAGAATCAAAATCCCCTGCAAAAGTGACTTTTGTAGCTGGTTGAGAAGGTTTAACTTCGGTTGGGATTTTTTGATAAATCTTATTAAATATTTTGATAAATTCAAGGACTGATTCAGAAGTATTCTTTCTCAAGGCTTTGAGTTCAGTTAAGTAATAAAGATTATCCTTTTTCTCACCCCACTGCCTTAGGAAGACATTTTCTAGATCGTCAAATGATCGTATAGAACCTATTGGGAGTCCTCTGAACCAAGTTCTTACCTGTCCTTCAAAATTTTGTACTAATAGTCTTGAGTAAACGTCCTCATGCTCAATACCAAGGATATCATCAAAATGATCAAAAAAGGCTATATGTTCTGTTGTTTTTAGATCCCCTTCTCCCATGAATTTGGGGAGGTTATTCCTGTAATTGATGGGTAAATCATGCAGGACAACAGGAAGGACTAAGGGAGCATGTCTAGCAGCTACCTTGGAAAATATCCTAGGGGGTTGAGCTTGTCCAACAACCCTTTCACCTTCGGCACCACCAACGCCTACATCTCCAACATCGGCCATTGAAAGTCTAGGAGACGAAATTCGGGGAATAAAAATGAGATTTTCAAAAACTTCAAAAGACTGAACTACTGACCTTTCGACTACTCTGGGATGTTAAGAATGAAGTTCAAGAAAAATATCATGAGGATATGGAATATCTAGATGAGGGGGAAAAGGAAAACTTGAGCTAGGTTCCTCAAGTTTACCTAATGTATAGATAGGAGAGGAAATAGGGGATGAATCTGGGTATAGGAAATAATCTTCAGGATTTCAAGAAACAAAAACTTTTACTTCGGGAAAGGAAAGAATTGGTTGAGTGCTAATGATAGTGGGGATTGAAAGGGATCTTTTGTTCTCACTGGAAAAAGTATCTATCAATGAAACATGGATGGTCTGGTCAATCTCAAATTTTATTTCAGGAATAGTTACCTCTAGAGTTTCGAATTTAACTTCAGGTTTACATATTGATGCTTCTACAGAATGAACTTGTTTTAAAATTTGTTTAGGTAATAGTTCTTCAGATGGAAACTTAAAATTAAATTGCGTGACTCTAGGATGATAGACCTTGCCTACTGATGCAACAGTTTTTTTGAGATATCCCTTTGGTTTTAACAATTTTTCGTGATCCGACACTGGTGTAGTCTGCCTTTCGTCTGGGTTTTTTCTGGTATTATTTCTATCGAATGCCAGTTGTGTCTATGGTGGATTCTCTAGGTGAAAGATAAAGTAAGCCTTACTCAGGTATTCAATCTTTTCTCACCATCAAAGACCAAAATTTACCTTGTCATTTTCCCAAGGAAAATGATTTTGTTTCTTCATCCCCGACAACGACGCCAAAAAGATGTTGTTCCTCAGATTTATTCTAAGTCTCAAAGAATAATGTCAGGCATCAAAGGTTTTAAATGAAATGTTTTAATGAGTGTTTTTTCTACCTTTAGTTTTCTAAGAAATATTCTTTAAATGAAATTGATAATAAGACAGTACAGAGGTTGTATCTCGTTATCTAAGCCGCAATTATAATATCAAATGATGCATAAATATTTACAAAATTGATAAACAAAGTCAAGTATCAATTACAGATAAGTCTTGCCTTATTTGCAATAGAAGAAGAGTATAAGATGCACCCTTGAACATGATATAAGAATGTAGTAATTCACACATATCACAGGTCTTGTTTTACTCACAGTAATAACAGAGGAAAAATTGTTTTTTGAATGAACAACCGGTATAATATGATCACAGTAGATGTAATACTAAATTGCAATCAATCACTCTTCAATAATTACAGAAAGAAATTCAGAGAAATGGAAACATGGAGGGAACAGTTAACACAAATTGAATGAAACTTAGAATCTATGTTTGCACTTGTATTAATACTCAAAAAAGAGTTTCTCTATTACATTCGACAAGAAGCAGCCTTGAATAGATCTTAAATCTATGCATTTATAAAAAATCCGTCACAACTGAAAGTCATTGGACTTCTTACAATATTTAACTAAAAATAGAATACATCTCAATAAAATAACAACGTGTAAATATTGATGAGTTTCGTTGGCGCTTTCCTCTACCTCTTTGTCTACTGGTAGAAGCGCTCATTTTCCTTTATTATTTGAGTTGGATAGACATGTCCATTAGGGTTACCACAATCATTGGCTTAGTGTCTTGGCCAATTGATATCATTTCCATCTGTCCCTTTGGGTGTGTTCAATGGGGCAAGGAATTGCAATTGAAGACATAAGAGGGGGATATTAGATGAATAGCTTAGCGTTGGCTCGTTAAGGGATGGATAATAGTTAAAGGGAAGAGTAAATGTTCATGAAAATAATGATGGGGGAACAAGTTTCCAATGATGAGGTGGGACGAGTGGAGGCTGGAATGTGGGTGGTAGGGTTAGACGAGCTAAGTCACTATTGGAGGGTGAAATGTAGAGAGGATGGAGGGTGTGGACGTTGTGCATGTTTTCTCATTTACTTCCAGCTACACTTGATTTTCTCAGTTCAATTCATTGGGTGCATATATCCATCAATGTTATTACAAAAATTTAAGGCTCAATCCTTTCATTTACTTCGAAGGAAAACACTTTCTTCTATATTTGGGGCATCTTTTCCTAGATCTTGTTCACTTCTTGGACTATGTCCTGAAATTGCGAAATTGGATTAACCAACCATTCATTGATTTTAAGAAGATCAATATAGCTCATCTCTTGGATGGATACTTGAGTATCTTCCTTGCTCTTTATGTAGATTTGTTGATTCATTTCTATCTCAATTTTACCCAGGGCCTCTGAGATATTATTCCCGTCAAACTTAATCAGATTTTTGTTTAATGATGACAATGCCTCTAGAAAAGCCTCTTTCACCTCTCTGGAAAGTTTCTTTCCTTCTTCCAAATTTGTTTCCTAGGATTTTAGGGCCATTTCACCTCTTACTTGTTTAGAATGAGAGAGGAGGAAAACTATTGGCATCCATTTCACATTTTTATCCTATCTCTATAATCTGCCTACCTAAGTGTTTTGGAACCCTTGCTTTTCATCGCAATCTCTGAATAAGACAACACTATTATTTTGTGCATTTGCACACCTGCCTTTGTTCTCGTTTTCACGACCGCAAGCGTGAAAAATTTGATTTCGAAGTCACATTAAAATCGCCACTGGATTATTATGGTCACTCTTGTCTATGTGTTCATTGCATTTCCAATTTAATTATAGTCGCACGGTTGGAAAGACACCAAAACCTTTTCTCATTTGGCATTCTTTTGTTGCTAATATGATTTCATTTTTATAAGATTGTGATGATATTATAATGATTGTCATTGAGTCCTTAATACATTGGTGGTTTGATGTTCTATATTCTTTCATCAATTCCCTTGGCGCAATCATTTCATACAACATATATTTGTTATGATCGAACCCTTGGTGTTGATTCCGAAACAATTGTTTTATTTTAAAACCATGCAAATACTATTGCTCGTGTAAAAGATTTGGGTCGAATCATCATAGTGTTCAATGGTTGTTTTATTGACATTGCAATAGTGATTTGAATCACCATATGCATCATCGGTTTTACTTTGGATATGACTGTTTTGCATGGGTTGATCTATTTCCACCACCCCCGCACACATTGGAATTAATGCTTGCCTCCTATCCCGGGTCACCTCTGTTGGCTTCAGGGAAGTCTGTGAGCTATTCAATCCGACGTTTACCCTGACAAAACCCTTGCCCGTTCACCCGACTCACTGTGTGCTCTCGTCTATGGCACCTGTGGTGCTTATAGAGCCTAATGGCAGCCAAACACTCCTGTGTTCGACAATGCCCATGAAGATTTGGAAAATAGTAGCTGGCTGGTGTTTATCCAGAGATTTGAGGGTTTTAACCTTTCAGTTGCCCAACAATTCTCCCTCACCTTCGACGGTTATAGGGCTAAGGTCGGAGACATACAGCTCGAGCTAAATGAGGAATTCATAAGCTCAGCTACAAGACTACCAGCTATAGGGCAAAGGTGGTTCAAAAACTCCAAAGTAGATGAGGTGTCGTGGTCGCTCCTATTCACATCAAGAAAGATTGTAAGTTTTGATAGAGGTATGCCTCTCACTACCCTCAAACCCAGGTGGCACGATCTTTTGGCAATTGTTAAGCAGTTTGTGACCTGTGAAGGTCGTTATGGCTTGGTATTTCTGTATCATCTTCAGTTGTTGATGAATTTTATAGGCTACCCTCTAAATATGTCACATTATCTCTTACGTAGTCTGTACAAGATGTCCAAAAGATTCAAGTGTGAGAAGGCTGATAGCAGCCTTTTTCATCACTGCTTGATCAAACTCATTATCGTCCACCATTTGAGCCTTAGTGGTGATAGTTGGCAAGCCTTCCTATTAAGGAATGGATTTGCCACTCCCAAGTCTGCTCAAGTCGACAAGGTTGTAGTTGCCAAAACTCTGGTTGGACATGCCATGCCTCTCCATATCCTTCTACCCCCTGTCAAACCCTCGAATTGCCCCGACCTTGACTTACCCAATACCATGGCCGACCCATGTGCTAAAGACGATACTAAGACCTCTAAGAAGCCTATGAGGAAGAAAGGTAAGGGTGATATTGGTGTGAATAATAAAGGGAAGAAAAATGCATTATGGATATCCAGATGTGCCAGGACCAAGCCCGAGCAAAACGTCGACCAAAAGCCAATAGTCTTGAGCGAGGACTCGAACTCCAATATTGAGCGTTTCCTAGCCAAGGAATACCCCTATTCTCATGGCCTATGCTCTATGGAAACATATGGCTATGTCTCCAACTTACCTCCATGCCTCAAAAACGACCCTAACTACCCGGGAATTAAGCTTCACGATCAAACCCCTAGTAACTTGGAAAAACCCTTGCCTGTGATCCCAAAGCTCGATCAACCATCGTGTACACAATGCAATGATTGGCTTGAACATTATTACACCGGCGTTCCCCTGTTGCAATCTAAGGTCAAATCGTTAGAGGAACGAGTTACAGTGCTGTCAAAGGAGAACGACAGGCTTCAAGCCAACGAAAAGAAACAAAAAACCACTGGTTCAATTGTCTTCAAAAACGTCGAGGCAGAAATGGCCTTTGTCAATTTAAAGTTGTCATGATCGAAGCATTTTCTTACTGCCCATGTATGTACTTCAATATTGATTTTGTTGGTTTAATTAATATAACCGAATGGGTTTGCTTTCAATTAGCTCTGTTCGTTTTAATAGATTCAAAACGACTCTGTTATTTTCATTTTACCAAAAATGATATCGTTATGAATCATGTATAGGAGATTTGTTTGCTAAACTCGGACACAGCTATGATTTGGTTAATGTGATTTTATTGTTCTCAGAATAGTATAAACGATTGGTTTGTTTTCGATTCTGTTTGGTTTGCTTTTGAAACAATTTTGTATGTTTGAATCAGGGTAGTCGATTGGGTTTGCTTTCTATTAGTTCTGTTTGTTTTTGATAGATTCAAAACAATCCTGTTGACTTTGATTTACCAGAAACAATTATGTTTCGTCTTGAATAAATATTTCCGTTTGGATTATGATTGCATTCGACCTGTATAAAATATTGGTTTGCTAAAATCATGTGGCTATGTTTTGATTGATACGATTTTGCATAACAATTGTGTCGACCCCCGAGTTAGTTCGATTCGTTCCTGTTTGAATTGATTTGCAAACGACTGCTGCGTGCCTTGAATTAGCATGAGTTGGATTGGTATCAAAGGTAGATTTGATATGGCTCTGTTAGTTTGGATTCAAAAAATAATTCTGTTGAGTATATTGAATTCTTACCAGAGCTTTGCTTGATATTCGTTTTGGGTCTGTTTTGATTGAAATAGATTCAAACATGATTTTGTTTGCTCTCAATTAACATAGAAGTTTTGGTTTAATGATTCGCTTTGTTTTAAATTAGCAATTAAAAATTTGTTTAATAGGTAGGATATATTTTTGTTAGTTTTGGTTTGATTTTAAAACGATTCTGTGGATTCTATAGCTAGTCTTAAAATTTAGATTTTTGTTAGTTTTACAAATAAAATGTCATCTAAACTTGTCTATTCTTGTCCACTTTCAGGTGCATACGAATTTCAATGACCAATTGGATATGATGTGGCAGTTTAGGAGATACTTTTGTGATATAGTCTTGTTATAGGCTGTTAGCTTTAGTCAGAAATAGGGACTTGAGAAATTGTTCCCAGATTTTTTGTAAACTGTTTTGATAATTCCCACATGGATGTTTTACCCTGTGATCTTTAAATACTGGTTATTTTTTGTAATGAACCCATCATCACTGTTGGGAGAATAAGACTATGGATTTATGATACAGACTGGGATGAAAGTTGATGTCTTGTAACAGCTTTAGCTTTTAATATATCAAACTTTTATTTCAATTTTTCCTCATATCAGTTTGTAATCAATTATCGACTACTTTAGCTATCATGATTCATTGCAGGTTGATGTGATTTGGTTTATGTGTTGTCCATATCTGATCTCTCGTATTTTAAAAAAACACAGCATTTGCTTTGTTTCAATTTAAGGAATTAAAGGTTTACCTTCTTCGTTAAATGAATCATTTTGTACAAATCTTTGCACACAGATTTATCTAAATGCGATGATTTGTAAATCATAAGATTGCTGTCAATTTTATGTCTTGTTTGTTCTGTTATTGAAATTCAAAAGAGCATTGCTGCTTCCTGTTTGCAAGAAGCTTGCAGAGAATCTGGTGTGGGTTTCCTCCCATAAAACAGCTAAACTGGATCCTTTACACAGGACAAATTGGAAAGCGTTATTACAGGTTAGTTTATTATTGTTATTTGAGTAGTCTAGATAGATATATATAGTTCAGATTTATAGGATTATTATTTTAATTGCCCAGCTTAGTTAGTTTTCATTTTATTTCTTTCTCATAAAATTATAAAATCAAAAAACAGTTCTGCTGTCACAGGACAACTCGCAAATGATTTTAGCAGGTTTTCATGTAAAATCTGTAATCTGTAAATATTGTACATTTGTGATTAAGA
>JASDQU010010365.1:37814-66463 GCA_032191745.1 Picea mariana | reverse complement strand
AGGTTTTCATGTAAAATCTGTAATCTGTAAATATTGTACATTTGTGATTAAGATCTAATTCTGTTGATAGTTGAACATTTAATTTCTTAGAATTATTATAGTATTAGACAATAAATTGTATATATTTATTTTAGATTCATTTATAGTTTGTTTTAATTATTTTTTTTCATTTAGATTAGTTCTTTTAGTTAGTTTTTCTTTTTCTTTCCTAGGACTTAGATCGGCCAACGGAGCCGCTAAACCCGTTAGGGTGGATCATCCCAAACGGCTTGGGTTATTTAGACAACCCCGGACCAGATCCACTCTTTTAGTTGGCGAGCGTTCATTTTCGCCCGTCAACAAATGGCGCTAGAAGGAGGGCCTGAAACTTATTAATGGCACGAGGTGGTCGTAAGACTCCTCCACCACCTAATCGCTCACCTATAGTGACAAGAAGTCATTCAAACGAAAACATCCCCCCTCAAACAACAACCACATCAAATGACAATCTACAGATCACAGTTGAACCAGCAACCCCAAATCCTACAGGTGGTGACGTACAAGAGGTTGTACGCCAATCTCTCTTAAGAACACATACTGCCTTTGCACGTTTAAGGCAACCAAATCAACCTTTGGACCAACCTTTATATTTCTCTGATATCACAGAACAGCTTGGAGGCACTAACCTCACTTTAAACCCTACAGATCCAATCCTCACTCCTGTTGCAGGAGGATCTGGAATACCACCCTCACCACCTCCATCATCTCCTTCTTCTTCTGGAGAAGACTCTTCTGACGAAGGAAGTTCCCCTTCTTAGCCTTCCACACCACCTACACCAATGTCCAACCAGAACAATCATGCCAGACCTTGGCTCGACCAGGATGTTGTAGTCGTACCTGGGCCTCAACATCTCTTACCCAAACATCCAGAGAAGTGGCTTCCCAAGTTTGACCCTGACTCTAAACAGATTGCTGAAGACCACATTAAAAAGTTTATGTTAGCCATTAGACTCCATAATGTTGAGCATGAAGACATAGTCTATAGGTTTTTCCCCTACACTTTCGAGGGCAATGCCTCTACCTGGTACTTTGCCCAGCAACCCCATACCATCGTGTCTTGGGAGAAGTTTGAATCTTTCTTTCTGAAAAAGTTTAGAGACGATAAGTCTCCAGAAGTTCTAGTTATGGAGCTTTCTAGCTTAAAAATGAACCCAAAAGAGAAAATTAAAGACTTTAACCAAAGATTCTTAACACTTAAGAACCGAATCCCTACGGATTCCATGCCTACCGAGAATCTTATCATAGCATACTATACTAAATCCTTGCATCAAAGTATAGCCATTTGGGTAAAATGATATAAGAAAGCTACGTTGTTAGAGGCCTTTGAAGAGGCCATCCAGATTGAAAAAGACATACTTAGTTTAAAAGACACTACTAGCAACGAACCAGAGACTAGTTCATCTTCCAAAAAAAGATCGAGATCCTCCCTAGACCTTCTCAAAACAAAGCACAACCTGAAAGCTCGGATTTAGAAAAATTAACGAAAGTCGTTCAAAAACTGTCAAATCAAGTTATAGATTTGAAAAGGATAGCTGAAGAAGCTTCTTCGAGCAAAGGGCCTCACAAACCCCCGTTCAGGAAGCCTTTTCCCACCAACCGACCTAATCCAAATACCGAGGGCATGAACCTAGAAAGTTTGCAATTTTCCCTTCAAACCATTCTAGAATCCCAGGATAACTTGATGCCTCCTGAGATTCCTGAGGAGGTTGTTGAACAAGAGACAGTTCAAGAAGAAGAGCAATCTTCTCTGAACATTTTTGGACACTTCTCGGATAGCATTTTTCAGGCTAACTTCGAGACAGTACATCCCTACAATACTAGGAGTAAGACAACAAACAAACCTTCTTCCGAAAACACTACGAATTTTCCCCCAAAGCAATCTAAACCAGCTGAGACTAAACAGAGTCATGTAAACCCCAACTTAGATTATGATTTAGTTGAAGATCTTAAAAATTTAAGGGCTAACATTTCTATTTATGAATTGTTAAAATTTCCATTTCTGCTACAAAAAATGTTACAGAATATCGCAGAGAATAGCAAAAATGGTGATTCAAACAGTAACAAGGTTGTACAGAACAAAGTTCCTCAGAAGACTTCTGCCAAGAATAATCTTGATCCTCACGATAAAGGAAGCCTTCCTGTAAATAATGTAACAAATGTAGATAAGTTAGCTTTAGAAACTGCGAGTAAAAAGCCACAAGCTTCCACACTTAGTACTCGCACGAATGTACCTCCATTTTTGTTAACTTTCGAAATCTTTAATAGAAACGTGCACAATTGTATGGTAGACTCAGGAGCGTCATCCAATGTGATGCCATGGTCTATGTGCCAGAAGATTAACGTTGAAGTTGAACCATCCAATTTAAAAATCATCCAACTTGATCGAACTAGTGTTAAAGTCATAGGTGAATTAAGGAATGTGCTTATAAGATTATCGTCTAACCCCAAAGTTCATCAAGTTATTGATATTATTGTTGTGGATATTCTAGAAGTGTATGGTCTATTTTTAAGCAGGGATTGGTCGGAGCAACTACATGGCTATTTCACGATAGATTGGTCTCACCTGTGGCTTCCAGAGAACGACAAGCCCAACAAAAACAAGGTAAATCGCGAACACTACCTAAAGCTCACAGTCACAGATTTGAATGATCCAAACGAACCATTTACACCTTCTGTTGATTCACCCAAAATACAAGGGATGGATACCTTTTTCGGAAATTTCATCGCCGAGACTTCATCTATCACCAACCCAGAACAACAGTCCGAGATTGTAGCATATGTGCAGCCAACAACTTCTACACAATGGTCTCACACACCCGATAAAAATCAAATTTGGTCTCTTTATTTTGACGGGTCAAAATCCAAAGAAGGAGCAGGTGCAGGCTGCGTTATTATTGATCCAGCAGGTAACAAAACCTTAATTGCATGTAGGTTAGAATTTGAATGTACTAATAACACAGAAGAATATGAGGCTTTACTGCAGGGCCTCAGAAAAGCTTTAGACGTGAAAATTCAAAATTTAGTTGTCTTTGGCGACTCTGAAATCGTGGTTAGACAGGTAAGAGATTCTATCCACTATCTGTCTCCGCATCTTAAAAGCTACCAATCTGAGGTATGGAATTTAATGAATAAATTTTCCGCTTTCAATATAAATTCTATTCCTAGATTGAATAATTCTGAAGTTGATCTATTAGCTAACGTAGCTTCCAAACGCTTTCCTGTAGAAGGCTTGTCCCCAAATGCTTTCTCCGTCGAACTGTTGTTCAGGCCATCCGTTCCCGACAACATCATGAACTGGAGAGTCTTTGATGATGATCAGCAGATCATTAGCTTCCTGCATATGGAAGAAACTTTTCAAAACGCGGTGATCGACAAATGCACTCACGACGACAATTTGTGCGATTTCACGGTAATACCAGATCCGAGATCTCCTGAATCTTCATCGGACATGGTAAATTCAATCCCCAAGTCTGTAGTTAGATTAGAAAAATTTTACGATCTTCAAGATAAATTCAAAAAAACGGTCAACTGTAAAACCAATAGTTCCTCTTTATCATGTGAAAAAGTAAACTTAGGAACTAATGATAATCCGCAGTGCATTAATTTAGGGTTGGGGTGTTCTCAACAAGAAAAAGCCGCATTTTTTAAATTGTTTAAAGAATTTAAAGAAGTATTTGCGTGGACATATGATTACCTTAAAAATTTCGACCCTAACATCATACAACACGTCATTCCCATGAAACCCCAAACCTTGCCCTTTCAACAAAAATTAAGAAAAATGCACCCTAAGCTCAAACCGACTGTTAAAAAAGAATTGAACAAACTCCTAAATGCTAAGATAATTTTCCCAATTAGGCACACTCATTGGGTTTCTAACCTTGTCCCTGTCCAGAAGAAAAGTGGGGAAATTCGACTTTGCGTCGACTTCCAAAACCTTAATAGAGCATCTGATAAAGACAACTACCCTGTCCCACCCATGGAACAGATCCTTCAACAGGTATCTGGTTCTGAGAGGCTATCCTTATTGGATGGTTTCTCAGGGTACAACCAAGTCCTGATGTCTCCTCCAGACCAACTTAAAACTACCTTCCGCACTCCATGGGGCACCTATGCTTACAGGAAAATGCCCTTTGGATTGATTAATGCCGGTGCCACTTTCCAGAGAGCGATGGACATCGATTTATGAGGCTTAATCAATCAATCTGTCATGGTTTACCTAGATGATGTTATTGTATTTTCCAAAAACAAAAATGATCATCTAGCTCATTTAAGAGCCATTCTACAGTGATGTCGTAAATACGGCATTTCCTTAAATCCTAAAAAATCGATCTTCGCAGTAGAACAAGGTAAACTCTTAGGATTCATTGTGTCAAGAAAAGGGATGATTATAGACCCTGAAAGGACACAAGTCATATTGAAACTTCCTCCTCCCTCATCCAAAAAATCTATGCAGTCTTTCTTAGTCCAGATAAACTTTGTCAGGATATTCGTCCCCAGTTTCTTCGAAATGGTCAGACCTTTACAAAATTTAATTAAGAAAGACGCACAATATCATTGGGGACCCTTAGAAAATCAAGCGTTCAATTCAATAAAAAATGTCATAATAGACGCTCCTTCTCTCATGAGCCCCGACTTTTCGCAAGACTTCACACTTTACATATTTGCTTCTGACCGCTCCTACGCTGCTGTCCTAACTCAAAAGAACGCTGAAAACAATGAAGTACCCATTGCCTTTATGAGCTTTGCTTTCAAAGGCATGGAACTTAATTACCCAGTGGTATATCAGCAAGACTAAACTGTTTTTAAAGCAGTCAAGCACTTCCGGTCTTATCTTTTAAAATCTAGGACGAAAATTATTGTCCCTTATCCAGCCGTCAAGAATCTGTTAGTGCAGAAAGAGTTAAGCGAAAAAAGGGCGAACTGGGTTACATCCTTGCAAAATTATGACATAGAAATTACCCCAGATCAGATAGTGAGAGGCCAAGGGTTATGCAAGTTAGTTGTTGATTCAGTAGCAGGACAACAAGAAGAAAACGATAGGTCAAACCTAGGACAGCACAATCAAAATGCAATCTGTTGTGCACAAAACTCTGTCAGTCCTTGGTATGATGATATAAAATTCTGTCTTGAACATGGGTCAGCCCCTCATCACCTATATCCCACTAAAAGAAGAGCGTTAATATTAAATTCTGCCTCCTTTCATTTGGTTAATGGTATTTTGTTTCGTCAAAATTTTGATGGAGTACTAACGTGCTGTCTTGAGAAAGATGAGGCTGAAAAAGTTTTACTAGAGTTGCATGCAGGAGAAGCTGGTGGGCATTTTGGTGGTGACACCACTACCCATAAGGTCTTGAGAGTCGGTTATTACTGGCCCACACTTTTTAGAGACGCCCATGCCTTGTGTCGCAAGTGTATAATCTGCCAAAAAGCACCAGGGCGGTTACAGAAACCAACCTTCCCTTTGCAGCCCATTTCAGTAGACTCTCCTTTTCAGCAGTGGGGCCTTGATATTATAGGTCCAATCAATCCGCCATCCTCACAACAACATAAGTTTATCATAACAACCACAGATTGTTTCACCAGATGGTCTGAAGCTGTCGCATTAAGAACTGTGAATACCAGTCAGGTAATTGCTTTTCTAAATTCAAATATTATTACTCGTTTTGGTATCCCTGAATGTTTAGTATTCGATAACGCTTGTTATTTTTCGTCTCTTGAGATGAGCGAATTCGCCCTAGAAAAAGGAATTAAATTGAAGTATTCGACCAGCTACTACCCCCAGGACAATGGATTGGTAGAATCAACAAACAAGAATTTGATTAAAATCATCAAGAGAATGGTATCTGAGAATCACAAAAGCTGGCATAATGCACTGTTAAACGCAATGTGGGCTGATAGGGTAACACCAAAGGCTGCTGTAGGTAATTCTCCCTTCTTTCTCGTCTATGGTAGGGAAGCAATTCTACCACCACACATTCTTCTTCCCTTACTACAGTTATCGCAGAAAATACAAGAAGAAGATTGCCCCCTTTGGAAAACCGAATTAACGCTTTAATGAAACTAGAAGAGGTAATAGCTCAAGCTAAACATAAGTTAGATCAGCATCAACTAGTGTTCAAAAGCTGGTTTGATTCCAACTCTGCCTCTGATAGGAGCTTCGAAGTAGGTGATCTTGTTTTGAAGTGGGACAAACCACATGAGGGGAAGGGAGAGCACATGAAATTTCAGAACTTATGGCTTGGACCATTTTTAATTGCTGAGAAATTGGGTCCCAGCTCTTTTTGATTGCAAAATCTAGAGGGATAGCCTGACACCTATCCGGTGAATGGCCAAGCTTTGAAAAGATATTTCACTTGATGACAACCCTTTGTATACTATGTAAATATTTTTCTTTTGTTTTTCTTTTACTGTTTTGGTTTTGATTTTTCCCCTTGTACTTATCAGTCTTTATTTTTGAAAATACACATACCTGCGTTTAGAACTGTTCAGACAAAGAAAACAGAAAATTCTTTCACTGAAATGACTATTAAAAAATTGTCTAAACATCAATTATATACTTTTGAAATTTACATCTGTGTTGAACAAGGACTGTTGTTTGAAAGAAGTTAACTGATTTCGATCTATGAGTAAATCCTGTCACGATCATCTATTATCTTTTTACTTTGTCCCTGTTCCTTAAGGGAATAACTCGAAAGATGTCTCTCTGCCTTAGAAGGTTGGTTCTGTAAATAAACCATCTCTGGATCTTGATGAAGGACAATTATAAAAAATTCTGCTGAGGTCTGCTAAAATATGTCATAATTTTCAGCGTCACCCCGCTCAATCATATATCTTGAAAAAATTAAAACATAAAAGAGCTGTGGGAAGTGCTTGTAAACCCATCGGGATGTTGAACAGGTCTGCTGGCAGTGGGTAAATGCATGTGTGATGCCAAGACAACTTCGTCGGGGTACTAAAAAGGCCCGCTGGCAGCGAAGCAATGTCAAGTATATGAAAATTTGCAAATATGAGATAACTTGACCTTAAAATGTCCTTTATTATGATCTGGAACTTCTTGGCAGGATACAAATATCAGAGTGGGTTAAATGGCAACCTTGTCGAGGCTATGGACACCTGCTGGCAGCAGTGGCTCTGTCAACAGTATTGGGGATTTTATCTTTAATATCGTGGCTTGCTTATCTTAAGACCATTATCAGTTTTCATCCTTTAAGCACTGATGGAATATGTGATTAATGATGATGTTTAAACGATTTTCTGGTTGTTGTTTTTGGGTTAGAAATTTTCTCACTATCATAATCTGAATTTGTTCTTTTGGCCGAGATAACTTCTTCTACCAGTGTGTCGCCATTGTTGGCAGGCATTTCACATTTTTATCCTATCTCTATAAGCTTCCCACCCAA
Organism: Picea mariana; assembly: GCA_032191745.1. NCBI lineage: Eukaryota > Viridiplantae > Streptophyta > Pinopsida > Pinales > Pinaceae > Picea > Picea mariana. The sequence goes on along the minus strand of JASDQU010010365.1, from coordinate 59,024 downwards.
GTGTTTTGGAACCCTTGATTTTCATCGCAATCTTTGAATAAGACAACACTATTATTTCGCGCATTTGCACACATGCTTTTGTTCTCGTTTTCATGACTGCAAGCGTGAAAACTTTGATTTCGAAGTCACATTAAAATCACCACTGGATTGTTATGTTCACTCTTGTCTATGTGTTCATTGCATTTCCAATTTAATTATAGTCACATGGTTGTCAAGACACCAAAACCTTTTCTCATTTGGCATTCTTTTGTTGCTAATATGATTTCATTTTTATAATATTGTGATGATATTATANACACATTAAAATCACCACTGGATTGTTATGTTCACTCTTGTCTATGTGTTCATTGCATTTCCAATTTAATTATAGTCACATGGTTGTCAAGACACCAAAACCTTTTCTCATTTGGCATTCTTTTGTTGCTAATATGATTTCATTTTTATAATATTGTGATGATATTATAATGATTGTCATTGAGTCCTTAATACATTGGTGGTTTGATGTTATATATTCTTTCATCAATTCCCTTGGTGCAATCATTTCATACAACATATATTTGTTATGATCGAACCCTTGGTGTTGATTCCGAAACAATTGTTTTATTTTAAAACCATCCAAATACTATTGCTCATGTAAAAGATTTGGGTCGACTCATCATAGTGTTCAATGGTTGTTTTATTGACATTGCAATAGTGATTTGAATCACCATATTTGCCATCGGGTGTACTTTGGATATGATTGTTTTGCATGGGCTGATCTATTTCCACCACCCCCACACACTTTGGAATTAATGCTTGCCTCCTATCCCGGGTCACCTCTGTTGGCTTTGGGGAAGTCTGTGAGCTATTCGATCCAACGTTTACCCTGACCAAACCCTTGCCCATTCACCTGGCTCACTGTGTGCTCTCGTCTATGGCACCTGTGGTGCGTATAGAGCCTAATGGCAGCCAAACACTCCTGCTGTTCGACAATGCCCCTGAAGATTTGGAAAATAGTGGCTGGCTGGTGTTTATCCAGAGATTTGAGATTTTTAACCTTTCAGTTGCCCAACAATTCACCCTCACCTTCGACGGTTATAGGGCTAAGTTCAGAGACATACAACTCGAGATAAATGAGGAATACATAAGCTCAGCTACAGTGCAAAGGTGGTTCAAAAACTCCAAAGTAGATGAGGTGTCGCGGTCGCTCCTATTCACATCAAGAAAGATTGTAAGTTGTGATAGAGGTATGCCTCTCACTACCCTCAAACCCAGGTGGCACAATCTTTTGGTAATTGTTAAGCAGTTTGTGACCTGCGAAGGTCGTTATGGCTTGGTATTTCTGTATCATCTTCGATTGCTGATGAATTTTATAGGCTACCCTCTAAATATGCCATATTATCTCTTATGTAGTCTGTACAAGATGTCCAAAAGATTCAAGCGTGAGAAGGCTGATAGCATCCTTTCTCATCACTGCTTGATCAAACTCATTATCGTCCACCATTTGAGCCTTAGTGGTGATAGTTGGCAAGCCTTCCTATTAAGGAATGGCTTTGCCACTCCCGAGTCTGCTCAAGTCGACAAGGTTGTGGTTGCCGAAACTCTGGTTGGACCATTCGTGCCTCTCCATATCCTTCTACCCCCTGTCAAACCCTCGAATTTCCCTGACCTTGACTTACCCAATACCATGGCCGACCCGTGTGCTAAAGATGATACTAAGACCTCTAAGAAGCCTATGAGGAAGAAAGGTAAGGGTGATACTAGTGTGAACAGTAAAGGGAAGAAAAATGCATGATGGATATCCATATGTGCCAGGAACAAGCCCGAGAAAAACGTCGACCAAAATCCAATAGTCTTGAGCGAGGACTTGGACTCTGATATTGAGCGTTTCCTAGCTAAGGAATACCCCTATTCTCATGGCCTATGCTCTATGGAAACCTATGACTATGTCTCCAACTTACCTCTGTGCCTCAAAAATGACCCTAACTACCCGGGAATTAAGCTTCACAATCAAACCCCTGGTAACTTGAAAGAACCCTCGCCTGTGATCCCAAAACCCGATCAACCATCGTGTACACAATGCAATGCTTGGCTTGAACGTTATTACACCGACATTCCCCTGTTGCAATCTAAGGTCAAATCATTAGAGGAAGGAGTTACAGTGCTGTCAAAGGAGAACGACAGGCTTCAAGCCAACGAAAAGAAACAAAAAACCACCGGTTCAATTGTCTTCAGAAACGTCGAGGCAGCAACGGCCTTTGTCAATTCAAAGTTGTCATGATCGAAGCATTTTCTTACTACCCAGGTATGTACTTCAATATCGATTTTGTTGGTTGAATTAATATAACCGAATGGGTTTGATTTCAATTAGCTTTGTTCGTTTTAATAGATTCAAAATGACTCTATTATTTTCATTTTACCAAAAATGATATCGTTATGAATCATGTACATGAGATTTGTTTGCTAAACTCAGACATAGCTATGATTTGGTTAATGCGATTTTATTGTTCTCAAAATAGTATAAACGATTGGTTTGTTTTCGATTTTGTTTGGTTTGCTTTTGAAACAATTTTGTACGTTTGAATCAGGGTAGTCGATTGGGTTTGCTTTCTATTAGTTCTATTTGTTTTTGATAGATTCAAAACAATCCTGTCGACTTTGATTTACTAGAAACAATTATGTTTCGTCTTGAATAAATATTTCCATTTGGATTATGATTGCATTCGACCTGTATAAAAGATTGGTTTGCTAAAATCATGTGGCTATGTTTTGATTGATACGATTTTGCATAACAATTGTGTCGACCCCCGAGTTAATTCGATTCCTTCATGTTTGATTTGATTTGCAAACAACTGCTACGTGCCTTGAATTAGCATGAGTTGGATTGGTATCAAAGGTAGATTTGATACGGCTCTGTTAGTTTGGATTCAAAAAATAATTATGTTGAGTATATTGAATTCTTACTAGAGGTTTGCTTGATATTCGTTTTGGGTCTGTTTTGATTGAAATAGATTCAAACATGATTTCGTTTGCTCTCAATTAGCATAGAAGTTTTGGTTTAATGATTCGCTTTGTTTTAAATTAGCAATTAAAGATTTGTTTAATAGGTAGGATATATTTTTGTTAGTTTTGGTTTGATTTTAAAACGATTTTGTGTTCAAATTAGACCAGCTACATAATCGCAAGATTCTGTAGCTAGTCTTAAATTTTAGATTTTTGTTAGTTTTACAAATAAAATGTCATCTAAACTTGTCTATTCTTGTCCACTTTCAGGTGCATACGAATTTCAATGACCAATTGGATATGCTATGGCAGTTTAGGAGATACTTTTGTGATATAGTTTTGTTATAGGCTGTTAGCTTTAGTTAGAAATAGGGACTTGGGAAATTGTTCCCAGATTTTTTGTAAACTGTTTTGATAATTCCCACAGGGATGTTTTACCCTGTGATCTTTAAATACTGGTTACTTTTTGTAATGAACCCATCATCACTGTTGGGAGAATAAGACTATGGATTTATGATACAGACTAGGATGAAAGTTGATGTCTTGTAACAACTTTAGCTTTCAATATATCAAACTTTTATTTCAAGTTTTCCTCATATTAGTTTGCAATCAATTATCGACTACTTTAGCTATCATGATTCATTGCAGGTTGATGTGATTTGGTTTATGTGTTGTCCATATCTGATCTCTCTTATTTTAAAAAAACACAGCATTTGCTTTGTTTCAATTTAAGGAATTAAAGGTTTACCTTCTTCGTTAAATGAATCATTTTGTACAAATCTTTGCACACAGATTTATCTAAATGCGATGATTTGTAAATCATAATATTGCTATCAATTTTATGTCTTGTTTGTTCTGTTATTGAAATTCAAAAGAGCACTGCTGCTTCCTGTTTGCAAGAAGCTTGTAGAGAATCTGGTGCGGGTTTCCTCCCATAGAACAGCTGAACTGGATCCTTTACACAAGACAAATTGGAAAGCGTTATTACAGGTTAGTTTATTATTTCTATTTGAGTAGTCTAGATAGATATATATAGTTCAAATTTATAGGATTATTATTTTAATTGCCCAGCTTAGTTAGTTTTCATTTTATTTCTTTCTCATAAAATTATAAAATCAAAAAACAGTTCTGCTGTCACAGGACAACTCGCAAATGATTTTAGCAGGTTTTCATGTAAAATCTGTAATCTGTAAATATTGTACATTTGTGATTAAGATCTAATTCTGTTGATAGTTGAATGTTTAATTTCATAGAATTATTATAGTATTAGACAATAAATTGTATATATTTATTTCAGATTCGTTTATAGTTTTCTTTAATTATTGTTTTTCATTTAGATTAGTTCTTTTAGTTAGTTTTTCTTTTGTTTTCCTAGGACTTAGATCAGCCAATGGAGCCACTAAACCCGTCAGGGTGGATCATCGCAAACGGCTTGGGTTATTTAGACAACCCTGGACCGGATCCACTCTTCTAGTTGGCGAGCATTCATTTTCGCCCGTCAACAAAAACCAGAGGCATTATCTCTCTACATCCATATGAGAACTTCTTAAAACTTAGACCGGGATGAGCATACCTCTTTTTCCTTGACATAGATATCTTTTAGGGAAAGGTCTACTTCCTGATAGCATTTCTGGATGGCATCTACTTTCATATAGAGTTATTGTTGGGCAACTTCCATCTTCTCATTGATTTTTTATGCTTGAATTTTGAATGTCGAAATGTCTATCGTTGTTCTCTTTGTTATGGTTAGTTTTTCTTGCATCTTCTTTATCAAATCGTCACGCTGAGTAACCAAATATTGGCTAGTCTATGAACTCTGGTGGAGTAGCTTAAGGTTATCTTGTCTCTGATTAATTTTTTATTGATCACTAGCCCTGATTTTCTCAAAATACCAATTCATCATGCTTCTGATAGTCTTCTTTGTAGCATATATCTGATTTTTCAATTGTTCTACCAAGAGGCACTTCTATTGTAGTTGTTCTGTCAAATTGTGTGGCCTCTATAATCAGACAAACCAGATCTATTCCGTGCTTCAGGTTTCAGGACTTTGTGCTTCATGAGGTTGGGAGTCAGACTACCTTCCCTCTCCTTCATACACCCCAACTTTGGATAAAATGCATATGGTGGGTTTTTAAACTCCCTTTCTTGCATTTTCTCTACCCAAAGGCCAAATCCGTAGGGAAAACACCCCCTTACAATTATATGTGATAACATTAGTATCCATGGGGGATAGAGTCCTCCATGCGAGGCTCTAAGATCTCCTTTTGTAGTTTCAGTCACCTTCTGTTGGGCTATGGAGTCAAGCTCAACACACCTTGCTGAGGAATAAAAGCCGATAAGTAAAAATGAAAATAAAAACACATGCTGCAAGGAGCTTATTTATATACAATCCTAAACTAATTGATTTTACACATTGCTAGGTGAAAGAAAACTTCCACCATAGCCATTCAAGTAACTTCCTAATCGGACGCTCCTTCACTCTGTCGATGATTGATAATAGATAATGCAACCGTGACAGCAAAATGATTACATCCTTTAGATTTCCTCCTGATGTTGAGTTTAGGATGAATCTGGGTGGCTTCAAAACATGAAAGAAATTCAACTCCATGTATTCCTTCACAGGCTCATAGGACAAGTGAAAAACTCCAAAAAATTTATAACAGGTAACCTTCTCTTCTACACAATTGCTCACACATTTCTGGATGTCTCTGGCAAGTGCGGGTGGGTGAGAGGTTGATGCAGGCTGACTTCTCCTAGCCGATGGTTGCTCACTGATAGGATCTGGACAGGATATAAACTTCCCCTTATGTTTCTCTGGTTCTTCTAGTTCTTCTTCTTGGTGCTCCCAAGGGTCAGATTCATAATCATCATAAACAAGACCCATGGGAAATCTCTTCTCTTCATCATGCTTCTCAGGATGATTGATTTCCTCACAATGCTTTCCCTTAACAAATAGAGGATAAGGCTCTGCTATATCCTCTTGAAAATCCTACATATTCTGCTTAGAATTTGATTCGTAGTTTTCATATACAGGTTGATTGCTCCTCTAGTCAACAAACTGCGAAGTGGGGCCCTGCTACTCTTCATCCGAATAATCATCAAATCTAGGGACAATAGGCACCTTAGGAGAAGAATGAAAGGCCTCTACAACTATGAAATCTTCACTATCATCCTCAGGAGAGCTACCAAGAACATCTGCCTCAAGGACTAGAAAATCCTTTGTGCTTTCTTCAGATTCCAACCTTTCTAGTTTGGCAGAGAGAGATTTTACCATCTCCATTACTTCGCTCGAATCATCTTCATCTTCCTCATGGTTTGCATCCTCACAGCCTTCATTAGACACAACCATATCTTGATCATGGCCTTCACATTCCTCACAACAATTATGATAGATTAACTTAGAGGAATAATACCTTTGACGATGATTATTAAAGGTTGCATGAAATTTTTCCAGGGAGGAGATGTTGGCAGGGGGAAAGGATTGATACCACTCATGGGCATCCCTATCCAATGAGAACATGAAAATATTCATTAAAACATCCTCATGATTTATATCCCACTGATGCATGAGTTCATGAAACTCATGGAGATGTCGAGCAAGGTTGTCCTCTTTACGTTCTCTAAATATGGGAAAATAATCACCCCATTCATCCATAATAGGGACAACATTAGGAAAACCAAGAACAATAGAAAAATTAAAAGGAGTAAACCTTCGAGCCAGGATTTCGTTCATCTCGAACCATTGGAGTCGCTAGTTGATCCTTTAACCATGGAGTCGCCAGGTGAATGATATAAAGTAGGAGTGTGTCTGGCCTTTTTTCACCATCAAAGACCATATGTGATCATTGTGTTCTCCCAAGGGATTCCAGTTGTATCCAGAAGTAGCCACACCAAAATAGTGGATTTTAGACAATGGAGTCGCCTCAGTGGAGTCGCTAGGTGCAAGAATGATTTTCAAAGGTTCTGATTTCTAATGCAGCTTCAGAATCATAAGTTCATTGTCATTCTACCCAGGGAAAATGTTCAATTCATCCCTGGCAGCGGCACCAGAAATGTTAGCACTAGAAGTCACCCTTCGATTACGGAGAGGGTAAGCCCAGTACCCATCAGTGTTTGGGGTGGATGTTGGTTTAAATGTGGATGGTCGATGGCCACAAATCAACAACATGAAAAATGTTCAACATATAATTGGATAGGAAATGCACAGTGAAGTGAGGGCCACATTAAATTCAGTCAATAAATTGAGTTAAAGAGAGAGCAGAGGGAAGAATTAGGAGAAATGGTGAAGGAGACTACTCTGGGCATCAGGCCTTCCAACAGCTCAGATAAGAAAACCCAATCTCAAGAGAATTCTTGAGCTCAAATTCAAACACCAAAATATGTCTACAAGGGACATAGTTACAACTACAGTATGATTAAACTTCCATCATCCTACAACTGCAACAACTCAAGTGGGTCCTCCATGCCCAAGCCATTCAATGTGAGAAGGAAACAGATACACAAGGAAATGAATAAAACTGACCATGATACCACTATAATCAAACCTCCATTACAGCAGTATAACGATCCTCATCTGGATCATCCATGCCCAAGTGTTTTAAACATATTTACAAACAAAATGAAAGAGAAAGGAAGCTGACTTATATTAACATGAAAGTCTCAAATCGATTACAAAACCAGAGAACATCTCTAGCAGAAAAAAGTTACAGATTGTGAGCTCTTCTCATCCAAAGATCAACCCTTACAAAAAAAAATAGAACTCCATACATATACTCAAAAATTCCGTAAACAATAGCAGAGGCGTGCTCGAGCTTCCATGGTGCTGCATTCAAGGCTTGGCATCTACATCTTCTTCTGTCAGATGCAAGCCTAGATTAGTATGGGCTTTCAAGAAAAAACCACTCGCAGGGGTACCATGGGCTGACAACTCTACTTTCCATAGCCGACTCCTCCATGCTTTCCATTTATGGGGTGAGGTGAGGTTTCAACCACCTCCCCCCACTTTCATTAACTAATTCATCAGGATTAGGATGAGGCTTGAATACTTAGGGAGTTTCTATGTGCTTCTAGCAGTTCTTCGAGTCAACTTGACACCTTCAAAAAAACCGATAATCTCCCTCTGTGACCAACACGAGCATCTTTGGCCTTTGGCGCATATCCTCTCCATCCTTCCATGTGATCTTGAGCCATGAACTGGGGCTCAACTCCTGGGAATTTCACAATTTCGCGTTTTGGACGTCTTCACATCACATGAATACAATCTCCTGATACCCGATATTGCGAAATGGCCCCCTAAGATCAATGATCTGATCTGCTTTGCATTCGATGGCCGAGGTTCCTCACGATGGGTTCTTTCCTCCTGGAACCGCCTTCCACATGACCACAGGTTGTGACCCTGTGCTTATCCCCTATGAAATTTTTGGATTTCGCATTTCAGGAGTCTTCACTCCACTTGATTCCCAATATCCCGATGCTCAAACTCAAGAAATGGCCTCTCTTAGAATGACGGTCGGATCTGCTAAGCATCTGACAACCACAATTGCATCCTGGAAACACCAGTCACCAGCCGATAAATAGGCGCTTACTCTTCTTTGTGACCTCGATTTCTATATGACCTTGGTCCATGACCTAGGGCTTTGTCCCTGAATGTTTTTGGGACTTCGCTTTTTCGGGGAATTGGGGCATTGTTTCATGTCAAACCTCTGATTCATGAAATCACGATTTCGGGATTTCATGTTTCGTGAACTTGCATTGTGCTCCATGCTAAAACCTATGAGTCACGAAATCACGACTTCTTGATTCAGGTGCCACGCATCCCTTTGAATCGAATGGCCTAGATCCATTCTTCACTTCGGGTTTCAAGACTTTGGGCTTCGCAAGGTTGGGAGTCAGACTACCTTTCCTCTCCTTCATACACCCTGACTTTGGATAAAATTCATATGGTGGGTTTTTAAACCCCTTTTCTCGCATTTTCATCACCCAAGGGCCAAATCCATAGGGAAAACACCCCCTTACAATTATATGTGATAACACAATGGATTTCATGGGGTGTTTCCATATACCTGGAAAAAATACCAATGACAAAGGAAATAATAGGATGAGTATGAGTCAAATATAAGAGGATACCAACTAACTGATGGTACAAAGTGGCATCAACTTTGGGAGTAGTACAGGTGGTAGCAAGTTTGACTCCAGAGTGGAAGGGAGAGGGAGCTAGTTTATAATGTTCCATGTGAAAGCAGTGAAGAAGGTCACAAGCATACTTAGACTGAGAAATGAAAATACCTTCCTTAGTTTGCAAAACTTGGAGGCCAAGGAAATAATGCAAATAAACTAAGTTTTCATTTCAAATTTATTTTTAAGGATGGATTTCACATGGGTCAAAATTTTAGGGTCACTACCAGTGAGGATAAGGTCATCAACATAAAGAAGAAGTATTATGAAATGGCTTCCTACTTTCTTGGTATAGACATTAGGGTCATAATGAAATCTAGAAAAGTTGGTGTTAAGAAGAAAGTTGTTCATTTTGGCAAACCAAGATTGAGGATCTTGCTTAAGACCATAAAGATATTTCTTTAGGTGAAAAAAAAGGCAAGAGTCATTCTAGTCATAGCTAGGAGGATGTTCCATGTAGATTTATTCTTGAAAATCCCCATGAAATAAGGTGAATTTAACATCCATTTGATGGAACTCCCATTTATGTAAGTCAACAAGGGATAGAATGAGGTGGATGCAATTAATTTTGGTTATGGGGGAAAAGGTTTCATTGTATTCAATTCCTTCAACTCGAGAGAATATTTTGGGAACTAACCAGGCCTTGTGTCTTTCAACACTTCCATATGATGCATACTTAGTTCTGTACACCCATTTGCATCTGACAAGTTGTATTCCTTTTAGAAGAGGGACAAGATCCCAAGTATTATTTTTCATTAAGGAACGATATTATTATTCCATTGTTGTGTCCCAATATGGATGGCCATAGGCTTCTGTAAATGTGTTTTGACCATGAGTGTCTGAAAATTTATCCAAAAGAGAGGAGGCTTGTTATAACTATGAACATGTCCAATGTTCATATCTAGGATCACTAGAAATATCACCAACTACTTCATGTGTTGAACAGATCCATCTGGAAAGCGGTGGTGTTGGTGTAGGCTCATGTTCAATGGACTCGCCTAGACGAAGGTGAGTAGGTGAAGGTGGGTTTTCATCCTCATTATCATCACATGAAGAAGAAACTAGAATAGAAACAAAAGATGACACAAATGTCGAACATGGCTCATAGGTTGAAGATGGAACAAGCATTGAATTAGGCTCGTTGGATAAGAGATTTTCAATTAAACATATCTTCTAATAATTATTTCATTGGAATGAGTTTGAATAAGTTTGTAACCTTTTACATCTTCAGAATGTCCAACAAAAATACACTTCTCACTTTTAAGTGTAATTTTTTTCTTTTCTCATCAAGAATGTGAGCCCATTCTACATACCAAATACATGAAAGTGGCTTACATCTGGCTTAATTTTAGTCCATGGTTATTCCGGTGTTATATTTTTTAAATCCTTTGTGGGACCTTGGTTTACTATGTAATTTGCACATTTCATGGCTTCCGTCCAATAACAAAGACTTAATCCCTTAGATTGGATCATACAACTAGCGATTTATTTTAATGTGCAATTCTTTATCTTAGCAACGCCATTTTGTTCTGGTGTATCTAGAACATTATGATGCATTTGAATGACCTATGTAGTACAGTAAATTGTAAATTTGGTGTTCACATATTCACCTCCATTATTTTTTCTTAACCTTTGAAGTTGATGTCTAGATTATTTTTCTATAAGGGCCTTGTAGGGAGAAACCATGTCAAAAACTTTATTCTTATGTTTTAAGATGTAAACCCAAATGCGTTTGAAGAAATCATCAATTAAATTTAAGAAGTACTTGTACCTAGAGAAATAAGTAGAAGAAAGTGGACCACACAAATCATTGTGAACAACATGCAATGGAGGTGAGGCATGCCAAGAGGAATGTTTGTCAAAATTGTCTCGATGATGTTTGTTGAGCACACAACCAGCACAAACACCATCTCTCTATGAAATGAGAGGAAGACTAGTCACCATATGTTGATTACATAGTTGTTGCAATGCATGATAGTTTAGATGACCAAACTGCTCATACCAAAGTTTTCTCAAGTCATTGCTATGTGAAACAAAAATTGATGGGAAATATGATGACCTAAAGTTGTCAAATTTTTACTACCTGGTAATATCATCAACAATTCAAGTTGCTAGGACATGCTTAGGATCTTTTAAATCCTTGATTACAACTTGGTGAGGTGTAAACTCTATTTTTTTACCTTCACCTAAATGAGTAATCTGACACACTGATATAAGGTTGTAGGAAAGACTTGGAACACATAATACATCATTGAAATGGTCATTATCTACCTGAATTGTTACACACCCTACAACACTAAGATATCTATCATCACCAACAAATATTTGTTTGGTGTTACATTCATTTAGATCAGAAAAAATGGCTTTATCCTTATCCATATGATAATATGCTCCATAATCAATAAGCCACTCATGAGAAGAAGTAGTAGAAGTTGCATCGAAGGAGAAACTAGAAGAAGAAAGTGCATGTCCATGAGAAGAAGAGGTAAAAGAATAAAAATCAATAGTGATATTGTGCTTCTTCATCACTACTTCTAAGGCTTCCATCTTTTTAAAACATTTAGACTCCACATGACCATCTTTCCCACAAAATTCAAAATGTTTGTCGGTCTTGTCACTTTTATATTTTTCTCATTTATCACCATTAAGAGTAGAATCTAGCTGAGATGGTTTGGGACCCTTGTTTTTCTTATTTTTGTGAGGATGTTTCTTCTTTGGATGCTTGGATTTATCTTTCTTCTGGGCCACTAATGATTTTTTACATGTACCTACAGTGTTGATCACTCCAAGTTGCAAAAGATTATATTTCTCTCTAATTAGAGAATCACAAAAATACTCAAAATTGGGAGTTTGGTAAGCACTCCCTAGAGCTTATATGATGGTATACAAGGTAGATACAAAGACAAAATATGCACTACCAAGTTTAGCAAGAATAACATATATGCATCAGTCATCCTTTAGATATATTCGATAGTCTTTACATAAAATTATAAGTGTTTTGAACTTAGATTTAAATAATATTCAATGCAAAGAAAATAATTGGGACTTAAATTCGTTAACTAATTTTCAATCTGGTGGGATCGAATCACATTGTGTTTACCAAAAACAACTTCTATGTTTTCCCAAGCTTTATCTAGTCCATCCATTCATTGAAGGAGAAACCTTAAATCATGAGAGATAGGAATTTTGATTAGTCCACATGCTTCTTCATTCTTGTTATTCCATTTGGCTTTATTTTCAACATTAGTGGGGACGTGTTCTTTTCGCAAGATAATCTAGTACAATTATTTACCTTTGAGTACATCCTCCATATGGGATTTCTGTGAGAAGTAGTTGGTACTAGTATGAAACACATCACTTGGAAAAAACATATTAAAATATGCAGATAATATAGATTCAAAAGTTGAAACTGGTGGTTTGGATGGAAAACTCTCAAAAAAATAGGTTGTTTAAAAAATGGACTTCAAATGTGAAAGTTATACCATTTTTTAAAAGAAAAACACAAACAGTAACCAAAGACACACTTGGAAAGTAAAAGTTGGTCCACATATTGATGCCCCTCCTTCTCTAACTTTGCCTATAAGATCACTTTTATGAATATGTTATTTATGAAGTGACCCACTTTTATAGAATAAGTGAGAATCACTTTTACAATGAAATTACTTTATGAATTAAAGTTTCATGCAAAAAGTAACTTAGAAAGGAATTATTAAAGTTATTTTATAGTGATTCGGTTTTATAAGTTAAGTGAAATTCATTTTACAATAAAATTATGAGATAACTCAAGTTTGCATAAAAGAGACTTGAACTCAATAACTTATTAAATAAAACACCTTTAAACCAAGTGAGCTAATGCAAAACACATTATAACTTTAAAGGAGGATGGGGTTGTTGTTATTGTTGGAGCTTCACTTCAAAGTGTCTGCTTACCCCAAAAACCTTCATTTTCACGTGCTCATACAAACACAAGCGACATTTTTGAAATTTGTTTTTGAATATAAACAAAAATGGAGTTATATCTTAGTTAGCTTACTCGGAAAATGCAAGTTTTCTCTATGTTTCTAATTTTCCAGGCTTACATACAATGCAAAGAAAAAAACATACATAGAAAATAAAACACTTTATTCTTTATATCTGATTTGTCGAGATCACACAGAGTGCACAGAAAAGAGTAGCAACCTAGAAGTAAAAACAAAAAATTGAAATATTAATTTTGTCTTTAAAAAATTGTGTATTTAGGACTTATACCTCTGAATCTGACTAAAATGGTCGTATCTTGGGAAAACATAAACCTTTTCAAGTGAAAAAAAAATGTTTCTAACTAAAAAAAAAGTGCTCCATGTGCAATGGAATGGTCCTCTATGACTAGAAATGTATGGGAATAGTACAAACCATAAATGTGATAACATGGCTTCAAAATCTCGATCTACAATGAGAGCGGGTCTTCAAACAAGATTTGATACCATGTTCGAAAAAATAGGGTATTCCCACATAGGAAGAACAAATATAGTAACCATTCACAACTAGATAAAATATCAACACACCGATGATTTTACGTGGTTAAAACCCTCGAAGAGGGAAATAGTCCACGACCCTAGCCAACGTGGTAAGTTGAGGCAATATATTAATGCAAAAGAAAAATATTTTACAAAATATTTTATCAAAATTGATCAACAACAAATGAACTTCCATTCTCTTTAAATAGATATCATAGACCAATTGAGTGCTAAGACATAGATCAATGTAGCCGTTAAGATCGAGGAGAATATGAGTCATTTATTACATATCGTGACTATTGGATTACATAACTACAAATGCATACTAAAGAAACACACTTTTACATAAAGACGCATTAAACCTAGTTGACATTAACTAACTCCTAAGTATCTAAATATCATAACATAAATTTACAGTTCCCACCCTTAGTGCTTCAACCTTTGGTATTTATGTTCTAACTAACCGTTTTTTGGATTGAGTTATTATATTCCCTTTTAGGGGATTTCAATTTTGTTTGTATATGAAAGTGTACAATAGTTATATATGAAGCTGGCATGACACATACACTTCAAAGATATAAGAAAATAAAATAATTTTAATTTTATATTTAATTAAAAATTAAAAAATATAGGCATGACACATACACTTCAAAGCTATAAGAAAATAAAATTATTTTATTATTATATTTAATTAAAAAAATAAAAATATTGTGAACCTATTATCATAAATGAAAATTATTAAAGGGATAAGATGACCTTCCTTACGAAGTTGGCATGAAACATACACTTCAAATCTATAAGAAAACAAAATAATTTTATTTTTATATTTAATTAAAAAAATAAAAATATAGTGAATTATTTTTTCAATGGAAAAAATCACGGAAAACTCTTCGAATACTTCCCCATATTTCATGGATGGTAAATGGGGTAAATCATCGACCTTGATTACAAGGAATAACCCAATGGAGACATTGAGTGAGTCCCAACAATCTCAACAAATATCAACAATATATGGCCAGGGACTTGAACCCGAAACCTCATTCATAATAAGAACAACATTCATCAACTCAAGCTAACCCATTGAACTAAAAATAGTAGTGAACCAATTAACATAAATGAAAATTATTAAAAGGATAAGATGACCTACCTTAGAAACAACACCTAGGTAACATCAAAATATCCTCAAATCTTTTAAATTGACCCTAAATAAGTGAGATAACTTGCAACTTATATCCTCCAAAAATTAGCAAGAAACAATAGTACATAACAACCTTAAGAAAGTATGATGACATGTAATTATGGTTGTTTAACTTGTAAGAAGTTTCAACGTACTAAGGATTTTATTCATTATTTATTCATTGATTTTGATAAAGAAGTTTCAACTTAGAATTTATTCATTAATTTACTCTTCATTAATTTATTCATTAATTTACTAAGAAATTTATTCATTAATTTTCAAAATTTCTGAGTAAATTTTGAATGATTTTGATTCCTATTCCACTCATAGATGTAGATGAAAGGGACATCACTACATTTTTTTATTGACAACAACAACCAAAAAACCCAATCTTTGTAGAGGTCATCAAGAAGATGAAGCTACAAACAATGCCACATCCTAGATATACAATATTGGATGGATGAGCTAGGGATGAGACATTCAAATCAATCAACAATGTTTCCTATAATAGGACATCAATCCACTCAAAGATGAGGTACTATGTGACATTACCATTCTTGAAGTTTGTGATGTTAGTTTAGGAAAACCATATGTGGAAACGTCATATTACTTACTAACCTTGGTCCCATAGTGTTATTTTTAACCTAGGAGATCAAATATACATGATAATAGAGGTATTCCTAACCACCACAATCTATCTTATCATTGTTAAGTGGTGCAAGAAAGTAATCTCTAAAACTAGGAGGTTTTTCCTCTTCATAGTTTGGTCTAAAGGAGAAAATAAAATCATTGTGACGAACAATGTCTTTGGAAGGGTATCTCTATGTATCAAATATATTTAAATTAGTGTGTTGAAGAATATAAATACATATGCACCTCACTTATAGGAGTACCTATGCACTATCAAATACAACTTGTAATTGATGAAACTAGATACCCCTTTACCCAATGGCCTTGTATACAATTTCTCTCTTCTAGATAATGAGGAGATCAAATAGCATATTCAAGAGATGATATATAAGGGCCACATTAAGCTAATATCTCATCCTATGGGAGCCTTATTATACTCAATTAGAAGAAGAAAAAGTCATGGAAACTCTATATTGAATACAAATCGTTGAGAAAAATCATATGCATGAATCAATACCCAATCCCCCAGATTGATGATCTTTTCATTCAGCTCAAACGAGACAAGTTTTTACTAGAATTGATCTTAATTCAAGCCATCATTGTAACATCCTGCTCCACTGAGCACACTATTATTGAATTATTCTTTGAAGACACTTGCGTGCAAGTGATCAGGTTATGGTATATTGTGATTTCATTTCGATTATGGATTATACATGATGATGATGATGTATTGTGACTTATTTTTATTTTGATGTATATGTACTGGTAGATGTTATTAACAAGTTTTCATGAGTGTGCAGGACACATAGTTTATGGATGTTGATGGCATCAATTGAATTCCTTAGACTCCAGATTGATTCAGGGAGGGGATTGTATTTGTTTGAGTATTTCATTTTATGCACATGTGATATATGATTGATTTCAATATGATTTATGTATATGGATTATTGACAGTGTTTTTTTCAGTGGATGTAGGCTTGATGATGCTTGCTAATCTGACTCACATAAGTAGTAAAGGGGCCATGCACATAAATCAAGCATTGAGGGAGAGGTGTGGTAGCGTCCCTATCACAACCTACTAGCACTCCCGTCACGGTATGAGTTGTAGGTTAATGATTACCTAGTTTGATAGGTCCACGATGTCATGAGGGCGGACTGAGATAGTCTCTCATGAATATTTATAAGGGGCATGCAATAAGGTGGAGTCATTATTCCTTAGAATCCCTTAGTCTCTCACAAGTTCGGCTGAATGGAGGGTTGAGTCCAAGGTCGGACAAACTTCCAAAACCAATATAAGGAGAGTGACACCCTTGGAGCACAAAGGTGCATCTTGAAGGGAACATCATGTAATTATAACTCGAGTCAATAAATCTAGGTGGCCTAGAAAACATTGAAATGTTTAGACCTTATTGAATAAAATAATCAATTAAACAATAAATAATTAATTGTAAATCCTAACAAAATTCTAAGCCTAAGTCTAAGACTAAGTCTAGGTCTAAATTTAAATAAAGGACTAAATGAATTACGACATAATTTAAAATATTTGAGAATATAATCAAACTCTAGGAAAAAGGGGAATAAAATTTAAAGGTTGGATAAAATGCACATGTGTCCATGAAATTAATAAAATGGATTTTTAAAAATAGAAGAAATAATAATATGATAAAATATGATTACACATCGAATAGAATCTCGAGTCAACCTACCACTAGTCTAACTAGAATAAGACTCCTAATCCAACTCTAACTAAGATCTAGTTAGGAGACACTCATTAAATGGAAATTTGGGGAACAAAGGGACAACTAAGAGCGAAGATAGGAATACATTGGGGAATGTGAGGGAAATTGGCTTTTTAAATAAAATAAAAATGGTAATTAGTTGTGCAACTTGTGGAGAGGGTGACAAGCGTGTGGGTGAATAATACTAATTAAATTAATTAAAAAGATAATTAATTGTGCATGAGGACATGTTTCATTGAGTATTTTTCTATAAAACAAATGTGATAGAAGGGAAATGGATCTCACTTTTACTTGGTAATGTTATGCTGCCAAAATTTTGTGGATTGTGTTTTACTTGTGAGAGTTAGGAATCCAAGCTTGAAGAAAGAGTGGAAGCTCTTCATTTCAAGGAAAGCCTTAGAGCTATTGTTTGTTGGTTTCTTGTGTGGGGCCCCTTTGCGGCTCGAAGGGATAAGGGGGAAGAAGAGTAGCCCTAGCATTGTTTGGGAGGTACCGGTGAAGTTTCGGTGATTAGCAAGCTAAAGTACAAAAGGAGCACAAGTCTTGAAGAACAACATCAACTCAAAGTCTTCATTGGTTCTGGTATTATATTTTTGCATTATGTTGTAGTATGATAAAAATTGTATATTAGAATGGTTTAAGCAACTGTAGAATTTAATTATAATTTCTTGAAGCCAAATTATTATTCTACGTTGCCAACTAATGGTAGATCTGATTCTTAGAGGATTTTTCTATCATTGAAATTTTATTGCAATTCCGATTGTGAAATTCGAATGGCTTTGAAAATTCTATTGTGAGTTTGAACCATCAATCATATGGTATTTTAAAACAATAGTTTAAATGTCGATCATGAATTTAGAAGTTTCTTTTTTGGGTATCATGTTATATTTATAGAAACTAGAATATGTATTGGACACTGCCAAATGAAAAGCTAAAATAATTGCATCATTGATTTCTTAAAACAAAATTTGGAGTTAAAACATTCTTGGAATCTCTATTACGAATCTAGAGCTTTGTTATTGCATCGCAACAAACTATGATTTATTTTTCTTCCAATTTGACACGCTCAGAAGGGTGCGATTTCATTACAGTTCCGAAATCCGATTGTTGTATGGTCACTATATGTTTATTGGAGGTGCGAGTTTTAAAAACATAATTTGTTAAAAATATGTATAAATCAACCGAAGTTCCAATGAGTATTTCGTTAGATTCTTTGAAGGTCATTACACCATCGAATTCAAAGTTTTCATTGTCATTGTAAATGGAATTACAATTCCGATTATGTTATATGGTCGTTGAAGTTTGTATCCGATTATGGTATTTTGAATTGCTGCTTAATTAATTGAGGATTATTAATTCTTAATTATAGATTATTAATTATTTTCCTAGTGGTAAACTCTTTACTTGATCCAAATACTCCTTATATTAGAACACTTTGATGAATGAGGTTGAGCCATTGATTAAGTTAACTGGCATATTGTACCTTTCTATTTGATTGCATGGTAGGATTGATTATTAGAAGTAATATAGGTTATTGATATATTACTTGTGGTACCTTTGTTTGATAGTGAAAATATTAGTTGCTACTTATATTTTAAAGGAAAGAAAATTGTTAAATATTGAATATAAATTTATGTGGTATCTTTAAGTAGTAGATTGTTTTATCTAGACAGTGAACAATTTTGATTTGTAATCTTATAGGGTTGTTACTTTTGTTTAGGTATTGAATATTAATTATATGATGGTATAATGGTGAATATTAATTATATGATGGTATTCATGAAGAGAAGGCATCTTATCTAGATGATGAGTAATTAATGTTGTTTGTAATCCTTAAAGGAAGGAAAATTTGTCTAAACTAATGAGTACTTGAATGTTTAATTTGTGTATGATCAAGAATATTGTTTTTACCGTAGTCCTGAGTCTAGATTTGATTTGGTTATGGGAATAGATATCTCCATGTTCTTTAGAACAATCACTAGTCATCTAATACTAATGAATCCTAGACTTGAGCGGATAGACATCCTTGTTATCGTGATGTGATTTAATAGATCTATTAGTATCATGTTGTTTTATTTTATTCTTGTGGTGTAATGACGTAGATAATAATAGAATGTGTAAATATTTATGTATTTTATTGACGCATATCTCTTGTTTTAATAGTTGATGTTTCAAAAAAAAAAATTACCACTAGTGTAGTCTCTTACATTGACGTCGTAATGGAGGGGTTGTTATATATGGTATCAGAGTGGGTTCAACCCTATGACATTGGACCATTATTCCTTCCACTATGTTAAATAAATGATTAAATATGTACCACTAATTAATTTTGAAATTTTCCATGCAGGTAATCAGGGTTAGAGGACGTAGGGGAAGTAGATGATGTGGTGCAGGTGGAAGAGGTGTGACTCCTCCAATAGTGTCCACGTCGGAGGGATATAACCCTCAGGGAGATAAGCAGACTACTAAGAAGCAACAGGTTGTTGCGGGAAATGTGGTAGGTATGATGAGATCCTTCCAGAGGATGTCAGAGGCGTTGATCAACCGCCTGGATCAAGATGGGAGTAGATCGTCTCTGCCCAATGAGAGTTCATAGCGCACTCCATCGGGAGGCATTAATATACACATAGAACTCGAGAAGGTGAAGTTTCCCGAGTTTTGGGGTGCCATGGAAGAATTGGCTACTAAGGCATGGTTGGATAACATGGCGATGTGCTTCTCATTTCATGATTACACTTCCAACATCAAGGTCCACATGGTGGTCTTCCAACGGAAAGGGAGTGCTCTACTTTGGTGGAAGACACTCCTACCCCAACTAAACATGGTCGTCGAAGATGTCTCATGGGAGTTGTTTGAGGAATGGTTCCGAGAGAGGTATTTGTCTAAGGAATTCATTGAGCGCTAGCTTAATGAGTTCAACGCCTTACAACAGGATGTTCATATGGTACCAGAGTATGAGGCCAGGTTCATGAAGCTATTTAGGTATGCTCCACATCTGAACACGGAGAATTTAAAGGTCAACAAGTTTGTTTTTGGCCTTAACTTAAACATTCGAGTGAAGGTGAGGATCCTAATGCCTCAAACGTTGCACGATGCAGTTCAGAAGGCCCTCATAGCTAACGAAGAATTGAACAGTAGGGGTCAGGGCATGACTCCTTCTAGACCTATTGGGATGATGACATTAGGAGCACAACAGCATCAGACACCAACCAGACAGACATCTGGGCAACGAGATACGACCAAAGGACCTATGTTATTGACACCGAGATGAAAAACTCCTCAGTAGAGGAACCCTTATAGAGGACCACAAAAATAGAAATAGTGTCATCCATAGCAACAACAACAGTTTAGGCCTGTTCAACAGAATAGACCAGGAACATAGATGACTATGCCAACAACTTCTACTTTGGGGACCAGGAGCACTAGATCAAAGATTGGATGTTGGACATGTGGGGAGCCACATTACCAGCGATATTTTTTATTGAGAAGGCCAAGCGCGGCCAGATCATCAGGACCCACTATTGTTGGATATTTCGGCAAGGCCCACAAGATACATGCAATGGTGAAAAACTGCTAGGTTGAGCATCAGTCCATTGCACTCGAGATGTCAGGTACAATCATCGTCCCAAATTTTAGTATTTTGATAGATCCATGTGCTACAAAGAGCTTTATTTCTAGTGCAGTGCTAAAACGAATTAAGGTAAAGGAAGTTGAGGAGGACGAGTTCAGATACATAGAAATGGCATTTGGTGCCAAAAAAAAAAGTTGGAGGAAAGGTTACGGACTGTAGCATTAACTTGGGAGATTTTGTAACGAAGGCCAACCTATATGTCACGATCTTAGAATCTTATGACATAGTGATAGGAATGGACTGGTTGGAATCGCATGATGAGATACTTAATTGCAAGACAAAATGGTTAAGTTTGATGGATGATTTGGGGCAGGGTAGAGTGATTGTAGGAAGAAACCAAGGGGTTTCTCTGAGGTTTATTTCTTCCCTATAATTGCAGAA
>JASDQU010010365.1:14780-29449 GCA_032191745.1 Picea mariana | reverse complement strand
GCACCCTCTACCTCATTAAAATAAACCTTAACAGGACCTTGCTTCATGTGTTAAAATGTGCAAACTTGTTTATGTGTTAGGTTCTTGCTTCTTCTTGACAATGTTCATGTGAGAAGAAAGGTTCTTTTAAAAGGTTAATCATGTGTTATAAACCAATGTACAGCAATATAAAATGTAGCAAATAACACATCAAAATCACAGCAATACCAAGATGATAAAGGAGTTCACCCCTCTCTGGGCTACGTCTCCTTGAGCCTTCTTCAATGGACTTGGCTCTTTGGGATTAGTTTGTCAAATGCTCTTTACAAGCTGCTGCTCAACTCCAATGGATTTACAGACTGTACCATTGGATTCAGAATACATAAAAACCCCAAAAATGACTGTTAAAACTCTGCAAATGGAAAATGGCTCATCCAACAATGACCTCTTCTACATGTGACCTCCAAGCTTCCCTGAGCTTGAATGAGGCAAAAATACCTATAGAATTCCTCCAATGGATCTGAAACCTATCCCAATGTGTCCATAGCATAATAAACAGTCAGAAATGACTATTCAGTCTAAGAAAATGGTTATGTGCTCATCTGAGCAATGCCTCAAACAATGAGGGCTTTAAGCTTCATGGAGCTTCCTCAAGCTTCAAATGTGAAAAACCTGAAAATGGGCTCTTCAAATGCCTGTGAAAATGGTTCCAATGGACTCAGAATGTCCAAAAACCCCTAGTTGGGCTTTTACAGCACCTGATTTGGTCAAAAACTCCAAAAGTTATGGCTTCTGCCATTTTTCCCCTTCAAGCTCTGTTACCTGTTCGCCATTTCGCACCTCTGAAAAGTGAACCCAGCCTCTGAGCGTTTTCGGTCACCAAAACCCAGCACAAACACGCTTTCCACAAATCGTGCTAATTTGTCGAACAGTTACCCGGAATAAAGCCCCCAAGAACGGAGGTGTTGGGCGCATGGGGGACCATATGGCCACGTCCCAGCACATAACAAGGCCCCGTTCTGTGGTTGAACTAGGAATGGACACGTGTCCAAGCGCGTGGGTGTTCCGTTTGAACCAAAGTTGAAACCGCGTGCCTTAATACATATGTTTAACACCCAAACCTTTAAAAAAAATCCACGCCATATATATATATTCGCATGGTCGTAAACTTTGGGTTACACATATATATAAAACTATGTCATATATATCCACGCGCGCAAACAACACCCACGGGTTACATAGCTAAACCCCAAGTCGCGGTTTCAAACGCTGCGCACATTTTAATACAAAGGCTGATATATATGAATGTGCAATGTAATATATGGTATTAACACTATGGTTCGCATATGTCAATATAACCATATTTTAATATAGTTTGACACCATAATGAATACCCCCCGCACCATATATTCAATGGGCATGGTCATATGTTTAAATGCACAGAACCGAGGTCACATAAAATTCAGTCCCACACGCAATTTAAAACAGGGCATGGTCGTATGCACAAAGTGTGTGACCGGGGGCTGGGGCTAAGCCCCAGCCCATACCCCCGCCGTATGATAAACAATGCTAATTCAAATCAAATATTTCTCGTATTGTTAACAAGAAACAAAAGGCGGAATGTTGGCTAGTGAGATTTGTGAAGTCGTTGCAAAGAGAGGAGGTCCGGGGGTCTAACCCCGCGGCCTTCATATATATTTTAAACGACCAAATAGCCAAATTCGGGGTGCCACGTGGCAGCCCTTCATTGGGCCACGTGGCACCTTTTCATTCGCTTATAATATGCCACGTGTCACCATGCTACTCATCCAGTTGTAACCAATCACTGAATGCCACGTCACCTGCCACGTGTGAACCATACCATCAAGCCACATCAGCTGTATGGCCGCCACGTCACTATATGGCCTATGCCACGTCAGATGTACGGCCTGCCCAGTCAGCACCCTTTTTTTTCCTGTTTGGCGATTCGAACAGATCGTGATAACTTTCGCTCCGGACGTCCGTTTGAGACGAAATGAGTTGCGTTGGGTTCGTGATGACGAGGGATACAAACCCATTTTATTTGAGGTGATTCTGGGAACTTTGATTTTTGAGCTAAAATTTGACCCCCGGTCCAGATTCTGATCAATAAGTTAAGTGAAATTCACTTTACAATAAAATTATGAGATAACTCAAGTTTTCATAAAAGAGACTTGAACTCAATAACTTATTAAATAAAACACCTTTAAACCAAGTGAGCTAGTGCAAAACACATTATAACTCTAAAGGAGGATGGGGTTGTTGTTATTGTTGGATCTTCGCTTCAAAGTGTCTGCTTACCCCAAAAACCTTCATTTTCATGTGCTCATACAAACACAAGCGACATTTTTGAAATTTTTTTTTGAATATCAACAAAAATGGAGATATATCTTAGTTAGCTTACTCGGAAAATGCAAGTTTTCTCTATGTTTCTAATTTTCCAGGCTTACATACAATGCAAAGAAAAAAACATACATAGAAAATAAAACACTTTCTTCTCTATTTCTGATTTGTCGAGATCACACAGAGTGCACAGAAAAGAGTAGCAACCTAGAAGTAAAAACAAAAAATTGAAATATTAATTTTGTATTTAAAAAATTGTGTATTTAGGATTTATACCTCTGAATCTGACTAAAATGGTCGTATCTTGGGAAAACATAAACCTTTTCGAGTGAAAAAAAAATTGTTTCTAACTGAAAAAAAGTGCTCCATGTCCAATGGAATGGTCCTCTATGACTAGAAATGTATGGGAATAGTACAAACCATAAATGTGATAACATGGCTTCAAAATCTCGATCTACAATGAGAGCGGGTCTTCAAACAAGATTTGATACCATGTTCGAAAAAATAGGGTATTCCCACATAGGAAGAACACATATAGTAACCATTTACAACTAGATAAAATATCAACACACCGATGATTTTACGTGGTTAAAACCCTCGAAGAGGGAAATAGTCCACAACCCTAGCCAACGTGGTCAGTTGAGGCAATATATTAATGCAAAAGAAAAATATTTTACAAGATATTTTATCAAAATTGATCAACAACAAATGAACTTCCATGCTCTTTAAATAGATATCATAGACCAATCAAGTGCTAAGACATGGATCAATGTAGCCGTTAAGATAGAGGATAATATGAGTCATTTATTACATATCGTGACTATCGGATTACATAACTACAAATGCATACTAAAGAAACACACTTTTACATAAAGACGCATTAAACCTAGTTGACATTAACTAACTCCTAAGTGTCTAAATATCATAACATAAGTTTACAGTTCCCACCCTTAGTGCTTCAACCTTTGGTATTTATGTTCTAACTAACCATTTTTTGGATTGAGTTATTATATTCCCTTTTAGGGGATTTCAATTTTGTTTGTATATGAAAGTGTACAATAGTTATCTATGAAGCTGGCATGACACATACACTTCAAAACTATAAGAAAATAAAATAAATTTATTTTTATATTTAATTAAAAATTAAAAAATATAGGCATGACACATACACTTCAAAGCTATAAGAAAATAAAATTATTTTATTTTTATATTTAATTAAAAAAATAAAAATATTGTGAACCTATTATCATAAATGAAAATTATTGAAGGGATAAGATGACCTTCCTTACGAAGTTGGCATGAAACATACACTTCAAATCTATAAGAAAACAAAATAATTTTATTTTCATATTTAATTAAAAAAATAAAAATATAGTGAATTATTTTTTTCGATGGAAAAAATCACGGAAAACTCTTTGAATACTTCCCCATATTTCATGGATGGTAAATGGGGTAAATCATCGACCTTGATTACAAGGAATAACCTGGTGGGGACATTGAGTGAGTCCCAACAATCTCAACAAATATCAACAATATATGGCCAGGGACTTGAACTTGAAGCCTCATTCATAATAAGAACAACATTCATCCACTCAAGCTAACCCATTGAACTAAAAATAGTAGTGAACCGATTATCATAAATGAAAATTATTAAAGGGATAAGATGACCTACCTTAGAAACAACACCTAGGTAATATCAAAATATCCTCAAATCTTTTAAATTGACACTAAATAAGTGAGATAACTTGCAAATTATATCCTCCAAAAATTAGCAAGAAACAATAGTACATAACAACCTTAAGAAAGTATGATGACATGTAATTATGGTTGTTTAACTTGTAAGAAGTTTCAACGTAATAAGGATTTTATTCATTATTTATTCATTAATTTTGATAAAGAAGTTTCAACTTAGAATTTATTCATTAATTTACTAAGAAATTTATTCATTAATTTTCAAAATTTCTGAGTAAATTTTGAATGATTTTGATTCCTATTCCACTCATAGATGTAGATGAAAAGGACATCACTACATTTTTTTATTGATAACAACAACCAAAAAACCCAATCTTTGTAGAGGTCATCAAGAAGATGAAGCTACAAACGATGCCACATCCTCGATATACACTATTGGATGGATGATCTAGGGATGAGACATTCAAATCAATCAACAATGTTTCCTATAATAGGACATCAATCCACTCAAAGATGAGGTACTATGTGACATTACCATTCTTGAAGTTTGTGATGTTAGTTTAGGAAAACCATATGTGGAAACGTCATATTACTTACTAACCTTGGTCCCATAGTATTATTTTTAACCTAGGAGATCAAATATACATGATAAAAGAGGTATCCCTGACCACCACAATCTATCTTATCATTGTTAAGTGGTGCAGGAAAGTAATCTCTCAAACTAGGAAGTTTTTCCTCTTCATAGTTTGGTCTAAAGGAGAAAATAAAATCATTGTGACAAACAATGTATTTGGAAGGGTATCTCTATGTATCAAATATATTTAAATTAGTGTGTTGAAGAATATAAAGACATATTCACCTCACTTATAGCAGTACCTATGCACTATCAAATAAAACTTGTAATTGATGAAACTAGATACCCCTTTACCCAATGGCCTTGTATACAATTTCTCTCTTCTAGATAATGAGGAGATCAAACACCATATTCAAGAGATGATATATAAGGGCCACATTAAGCTAATATCTCATCCTATGGGAGCCTTATTATACTCAATTAGAAGAAGAAAAAGTCATGGAAACTCTATATTGAATACAAATCGTTGAGAAAAATCATATGCATGAATCAATACCCAATCTCCCAGATTGATGATCTTTTCATTCAGCTCAAAGGAGACAAGTTTTTACCAGAATTGATCTTAATTCAAGCCATCATTGTAACATCCCGCTCCACTGAGCACACTATTATTGAATTATTCTTTGAAGACACTTGCGTGCAAGTGATCAGGTTATGGTATATTGTGATTTCATTTCGATTATGGATTATACATCATGATGATGATGTATTGTGACTTATTTTTATTTTGATGTATATGTATTGGCAGATGCTATTAACAAGTTTTCATGAGTGTGTAGGACACATTGTTTATGGATGTTGATGGCATCAATGGAATTCCTTGGACTCCAGATTGATTCAGGGAGGGGATTGTATTTGTTTGAGTATTTCATTTTATGCACATGTGATATATGATTGATTTCAATATGATTTATGTATATGGATTATTGACAGTGTTTTTTTTAGTGGATGTAGGCTTGATGATGCCTGCTAATCTGACTCACATAAGTAGTAAAGGGGCCATGCACATAAATCAAGCATTGAGGGAGAGGTGTGGCAGCGTCCCTGTCACAACCTACTAGCACTCCCGTCACGGTATGAGTTGTAGGTTGATGATTACCTAGTTTGATAGGTCCACGATGGCATGAGGGAGGACTAAGACAGTCACTCACAAATATTTATAAGGGGCATGCATTAAGGTGGATTCATTATTCCTTAGAATCCCTTAGTCTCTCACAAGTTCGACTGAATGGAGGGTTGACTCCAAGGGTCGGAAAAACTTCCAAAACTAGTATAATAAGAGTGACACCCTTGGAGCATGAAGGTGCATCTTGAAGGGCACATCGCGTAATTATAACTCGAGTCAATAAATCTAGGTGGCCTAGAAAACATTGAAATGTTTAGACCTTATTGAATAAAATAATTAATTAAACAATAAATTATTAATTATAAATCCTAACAAAATTCTAAGCCTAAGTCTAAGACTAAGTCTAAGTCTAAATTTAAATAAAGGACTAAATGAATTACGACATAAGTTAAAATATTTGAGAATATAATCAAACTCTAGGAAAAAGGGGAATAAAATTTAAAGGTTGGATAAAATGCACATGTGTCCATGAAATTAATAAAATGGATTTTTAAAAATAGAAGAAATAATAATATGATAAAATAGGATTACACATGGAATAGAATCTCGAGTCAACCTACCACTAGTTTAACTAGAAGAAGACTCCTAATCCAACTCTAACTAAGATCTAGTTAGGAGACACTCATTAAATGGAAATTTGGAGAACAAAGAGACAACTAAGAGAGAAAATAGGAACACATTGGGGAATGTGAGGGAAATTGGCTTTTTAAATAAAATAAAAATGGTAATTAGTTGTGCAACTTGTGGAGAGGGTGACAAGTGTGTGGGTGAATAATACTAATTAAATTAATTAAAAAGATAATTAATTGTGCATGAGGACATGTTTCATTGAGTATTTTTCTATAAAACAAATGTGATAGAAGGGAAATGGATCTCACTTTTACTTGGTAATGTTATGCTGTCAAAATTTTGTGGATTGTGTTTTACTTGTGAGAGTTAGGAATCCAAGCTTGAAGAAAGAGTGGAAGCTCTTCATTTCAAGGAAAGCATTAGAGCTATTGTTTGTTGGTTTCTTGTGTGTGGTCTCTTTGAGGCTCGGAGGGATAAGGGGGAAGAAAAGTACCCCTAGCATTGTTTGGGAGGTACCGGTGAAGTTTCGGTGATTAGCAAGTTGGAGTACAAAAGGAGCACAAGTCTTGAAGAATAACATCAACTCAAAGTCTTCATTGGTTCCGGTATTATATTTTTGAATTATGTTGTAGTATGATAAAAATTGTATATTAGAATGGTTTAAGCAACTGTAGAATTTAATTATAATTTCTTGAAGCCAAATTATTATTCTACGTTGCCAACTAATGGTAGATCTGATTCTTAGAGGATTTTTTTATCGTTGAAATTTTATTGCAATTCCGATTGTGAAATTCGAATGGCTTTGAAAATTCTATTGTGAGTTCGAACCATCAATCATATGGTATTTTAAAACAATAGTTTAAATGTCGACCATGAATTTAGAAGTTCCTTTTTTGGGCATCATGTTATATTTATAGAAACTAGAATATGTATTGGACACTGCCAAATGAAAAGCTAAAATAATTGTATCATTGATTTCTTAAAACAAAATTTGGAGTTAAAACTTTCTTGGAATCTCTATTACGAATCTAGAGCTCTGTTATTGCATCGCAACAAACTGTGATTTATTTTTCTTCCAATTTGACACGCTCAGAAGGGTGCGATTTCATTACAGTTCCGAAATCCGATTGTTGTATGGTCACTATATGTTTATTGGAGGTGTGAGTTTTAAAAATATAATTTGTTAAAAATATGTATAAATCAATCGAAGTTTCGATGAGTATTTCGTTGGATTCTTTGAAGGTCATTACACCATCAAATTCAAAGTTTTCATTGTCATTGTAAATGGAATTACAATTCCAATTATGTTATATGGTCATTGAAGTTTGAATCCGATTATGGTATTTTGAATAGCTGCTTAATTAATTGAGGATTATTAATTCTTAATTATAGATTATTAATTCTTTGCTAAATATTGTTAAATATTGAATATAAATTTATGTGGTATCTTTAAGTAGTAGATTGTTTTATCTAGACAGTGAACAATTTTGATTTGTAATCTTATAGGGTTGTTACTTTTGTTTAGGTATTGAATATTAATTATATGATGGTATAATGGTGAATATTAATTATATGATGGTATTCATGAAGAGAAGGCATCTTATCTAGATGATGAGTAATTAATGTTGTTTGTAATCCTTAAAGGAAGGAAACCTTGTCTAAACTAATGAGTACTTGAATGTTTAATTTGTGTATGATCAAGAATATTGTTTTTACCGTAGTCCTGAGTCTAGATTTGATTTGGTTATGGGAATAGATATCTCCATGTTCTTTAGAACAGTCACTAGTCATCTAATACTAATGAACCCTGGACTTGAGCGGAT
Organism: Picea mariana; assembly: GCA_032191745.1. Lineage (NCBI taxonomy): Eukaryota > Viridiplantae > Streptophyta > Pinopsida > Pinales > Pinaceae > Picea > Picea mariana. The sequence continues at coordinate 21,264 of JASDQU010010365.1, read as the reverse complement.
AGACATCCTTGTTATCGTGATGTGATTTAATAGATCTATTAGTATCATGTTGTTGTATTTGATTATTGTGGTGTAATGACGTAGATAATAATAGAATGTGTAAATATTTATGTATTTTATTGACGCATATCACTTGTTCTAATAGTTAATGTTTCAAAAAAAAACATTACCACTATTTTACTCTCTTACATTGATGTCGTAATGGAGGGGTCGTTATATATGGTATCAGAGTGGGTTCAACCCTATGACATTGGACTAGTATGCCTTCCACTATGTTAAATAAATGATTAAATATGTACCACTAATTAATTTTGAAATTTTCCATGCAGGTAATCAGGGTTAGAGGACGTAGGGGAAGTAGACGATGTGGTGCAGGAGGAAGAGGTGTGACTCCTCCGATAGTGTCCATGTCGGAGGGATATAACCCTCGGGGAGATAAGCAGACTATTGAGCAGCAGCAGGTTGTTGCGGGAGATGTGATAGGTATGATGAGATCCTTCTAGAGGATGCTAGAGGCATTGATGAACCAACTGGATCAAGATGGGAGTAGATCATCTCTGCCCAATGAGAGTTCATAGCGCGCTCCATATGGAGGCATTAATATACACATAGAACTCGAGAAGGTGAAGTTTCCCGAGTTCTGGGGTGCCACGGAAGACTTGACTACTAAGGCATGGTTGGATAACATGGCGATGTGCTTCTCACTTCATGATTACACTTCCAACATGAAGGTCCACATGGTGGTCTTCCAACGGAAAGGGAGTGCTCTACTTTGGTGGAAGACACTCCTACCCCAACTAAACATGATCGTCGAAGATGTCTCATGGCAGTTGTTTGAGGAACGGTTCCGAGAGAGGTATTTGTCTAAGGAATTCATTGAGCACTAGCTTAATGAGTTCAACTCCTTATGACAGGATGTTCATATGATACCAGAGTATGAGGCCAGGTTCATGGAGCTATTTAGGTATGCTCCACATCTGAGCATGGAAAATTTAAAGGTCAACAAGTTTGTTTTTGGCCTTAACTTAAACATTCAAGTGAAGGTGAGGAGCCTAATGCCTCAAACGTTGCACGATGCAGTTCAGAAGACCCTCATAGCTAAGGAAGAACTAAACAGTAGGGGTCAGGGCATGACTCCTTCTAGACCTACTGGGACGATGACATCGTGAGCACAACAACATCAAACACCAGCCAGACAGACATCTGGGCAATGAGATACGACCAGAGGACCTATGTTATTGACACCGAGATGAAAAACTCCTCAGTAGAGGAACCCTTACAGAGGGCCACAAAAATAGAAACAGTGTCATCCACAACAAAAACAACAGTTTAGGCCTGTTCAATAGAATAGACTAGGAACATAGACGACTATGCCAACAACTTCTACTTTGGGGACCAGGAGCACTGGACCGAAGATTGGATGTTAGACATGTGGGGAGCCACATTACCAGTGATATTTTTTGATTGAGAAGGCCAAGCACGACCAGATCATCAGGACCCACTATTGTTGGAGATTTGGGCAAGGCCCATAGGATACATGCAACGATGAACAACTGCTAAGTTGAGCATCAGTCCATTGCACTCGAGATGTCAGGTACAATCGTCGTCCCAAATTTTAGTATTTTGATAGATCCATGTGCTACAAAGAGCTTTATTTCTAGTGCATCACTAAAACGAATTAAGGTAAAGGCAGTCGAGCAGGACAAGTTCAGATACATAGAAATGGCATCTGGTGCCAAAAAAAAAGTTGGAGGAAAGGTTATGGACTGTAGCATTAACTTGGGAGATTTTGTAACGAAGGCCAACCTATATTTCATGATCTTAGAATCTTATGACATAGTGATAGGAATGGACTGGTTGGAATCGCATGATGAGATACTTAATTGCAAGAAAAAATGGTTAAGTTTGATGGATGATTTAGGGTAGGGTAGAGTGATTGTAGGAAGAAACCAAGGGGTGTCTCTGAGGTTTATTTCTTCCCTATAATTGTAGAAGAGTATGCGCAAAGGATGCAAGATATATGCAATTTTAGCGCTAAATGAAAAAGGGCAAGGAAAAAGGATTAGAAAACCTTCCTGTAGTACAAAGGTTTGCAAACATATTTCTAAAAGAGTTTCCAGGATTTCCACCTGAAAGAGAGTTGGAGTTTACAATAGATTTGAAACCTGGAACAAAATTGATTGGGAGAACTTTGTATCGGATGTTGGCACCAAAATTGCAAGAGTTGAAAATGCAATTAAAGGAGTTTTTGGATTTAGGTCTTATACGTCTGAGCATATCACCGTGGGGTGTGCCAGTGATTTTTGTTAGAAAGAAGGATGGGTCATGGAGGCTTGGTATTGACTACCATCAATTGAATAAAGCAACGATCAAGAACCAGTATATGTTTCCAAGGATAGACGATTTGTTTGATCAGATGAAAGGAGAAACGGTATTTTCAAAGATTGACTTGAGATCAAGATATCATCAATTACGGATTAAGGAGGAAGATATCCCTCCACATTTATGATGAGATTCATACACTATGAGTTTAATGTTTTTCCTTTTGGACTGATGAATTCCCTGGAAGTATTCATGATTTTGATGAATGGGGTGTTCCGTGAATACTTGGATAAGTTTGTTAAAGTATTTATTGATGACATATTGATTTATTCTTGAATGAAAGAAGAACATGATGAACACTTGAGATTGGTCCTACGGTGTCTTAGAGAAAACAAATTGTACGGGAAGCTATAGAAATGTTTTTTTTACCAATCAAAGATTCATTATTTGGGAAATATCATATATGTAGAAGGTATCGTTGTGGATCCAGTGAAAGTAGAGGATATTATGGAATGTCAAACAACGACAAAAATAAAAGAAGTATGTAGCCTTATGGGTTTAGCAGGATATTACCGATAGTTCATTGAAGGTTTTTCGAAGATAGAAAATCCGATCACAGAATTGCAAAAGAAAAACAAGAAGTTCGTTTGGGCAGATAAATGTTCAAAACCATTTCAAAAACTTAAAGAGTTGTTGATGACATATCCAATATTGGAATTCCCCAACATGGAAAAGGAATTCTTGGTATGCACGGATGCATCCAAGGAAGGTTTAGGTAGAGTTTTGATGCAAGATGGTTGAATGATCACTTACATTTCAAGGAAATTGAGAAAGCATGAAGAGAACTACACAATGCATGACTTGGATTTATTAGCAATTGTATATGCCTTGAGAGTATGGAGACATTATCTGATTGGAAGAAAAATTGAATTAAAGACAGATTATCGTGGATTGCAACATATATTTATTTAGAGTGACTTGAACACGCGACATAGACATTGGTCAAAATTAATTAGCAAATACAACTTTGAGATTACTTACATTAAAGGAATGATGAATAGAGTAGCAGATGTGTTGAGTCGAAGACCACGCATATTCTCAGTAATACCTCTTAAGACAAATCTTCAAGAAAATATTCTAGCTCTACAGTTTGATGATGACTGGTACAAAAAATTGAAGGATAATATTGGACAAAATACCATGATGGTACCGAAGTTTGAAGGTTATTCATCAGACAACGATGAATTTTTGAGATTTAACGACAGAATTTACGTAGCTCCTGACAACAAATTAAGAAGTTTGATCCTAACCGAAGATCATAGAGCAATTTACATGGCTCATCCAAGAGTCATGAAGATGAAGGAAGAGCTTAAGAATGTATTCTTCTGGAAAGGAATGAAAGCGGACATAGTTAGTTACGTGACGAGATGTCTAGAATGTCAACAAGTGAAGTTTGAACATAGACATCCAACAAGATTGTTACATCCACACTCTATTCCTGAATCGAAATGGGAGGTCATTTCGATGGATTTTATCGTTGGATTGCCACTAATGACAAGGAGACATGATTTGATTTTTGTGGTAGTTGACACTCTAATGAAGAGTGCACACTTTATTCTAGTATGTATGACATATCAGGTGATAGACATAGCTAGAGTATTTGTTAGCGAGATTGTGAGATTACATGGTGTACTAAGAAGGATCATATCCGATCGACAATTTGTGTTTACAGGATGGTTTTGGACCCGTTTCCAAGAGGCTTTGGGAAGGAAACTTAACTTTAGTACAACATATCACCCAGACATAGACGAATAAACATAAAGAAGGAACTAGATTTTGGTTCATATGTTGCGTATGTATGTAATGGACCAACATAAACATTGGGAAGAATTCTTGACACTGGTAGAGTTTGCATACAACAACAACTATCAAAGTACAATTAAGATGGCACCATTTGAGTTTCTTTATAGGCGACCGTTTTGGATGTCGTTGAGTTGAGATCGACTTGAGGATAGGGTCATGGTAGGACTGGAAGTAATCCAAGAAATTGAAGAACATATGCAATCGATAAGACAAAGAATTAAAGAAGCACAGGATCGACATAAGAATTATGTTGATGCGCATCGTGTTGACCGCAATTATGAAGTTAGCGATAGATTTTTCTTGCGGGTAAAACTGCACAAGAACTCGATCAAGTTTGGAAAAAGTGATAAACTCTCTCCTAGATTTGTGGGACCTTTCGAGGTTGTGGAAAAGAAAGGACCCATGGCTTATCTACTATCCTTTCCTAATTCTTTGTATGCACAATGTTTTTCACATATTTGTTTTGCGACATTATGTTTCTGATCTGTCACATGTCATTGGCATGAGATATTTGCAGGTTTTAGATGAGGGTGCTCTCATGGTGGATCCAATCTGCATTCTAGACCATTTCATTCGACAGCTATGATGGTGAATAGTCGATCAAGTCAAGGTCTAGTGGGACAACTATAGTCCACACTTGGCTACCTAGGAGGACACATATGAGATGCATCAACCGTTTCCTTACTTGTTTGATAGATTAGACATTTAGATATATATCATATACATTGTTTACTTGAATTTATATACTGTACCAACTTTGGGATGAAGTTTAAAACAAGAGGGGGTGTATGTAACATCTTGCTCCATTGAACACACTTTTATTGACTTATTCTTTGAGGACACGTGCGTGCAAGTGATCCGGTTATGGTACATTGTGATTTCATTTCGATTATGGATTATACATGATGATGATGATGATGATGTATTGCAAATTTTTGTTATTTTGATGTATATGTATTGGCATATGCTATTGACGATTTTTCCTAAGTGTGAAGGACACATGGCATGTTATGGATGTTGATGGCATCAATGGACTTCCTTGGACTCCAAATTGAGTCAGGGAGTGGATTGTATTTGTTTGAGTATTTCATTTTATGCACATGTGATATATGATTGATTTTAGTATGATTTATGTATATAGATTATTGACAGTGTTTTTGTCAGTGGATGCAATCTTGACGATGCTTGCTAATCCAACTCACATAAGGAGTAAAGGGGCCATGCATAGAAAATAGACATTGAGGAAGAGGTGTGGCAACATCCCTGTCATATCCTACTAGCACTCCTACCATGGTATGAGTTGTAGGTTAATGATTACCTAGTTAGATAGGCCCATGATGTCATGAGGGCAGACTAAGACAGTTGCTCATGAAGATTTCTAAGGGGCCCGTGATAAGGTTAAGTCATTATTCGTTAGAATCCCTTAGTCTCTCACAAGGTCGATCGAATGGAGTGTTGACTCCAAGGTTCAGAAAAACTTCCAAAAGCAGTATAAGAGAGTGGCACCCTTGGAGCACAGAGGTGTGTCTTGAGAACAGAGGTGCGTCTTGAAGGGCACGTCGCGTAATTAAAACTCGAGTCAATAAATCCAAGTGGCCTAGAAAACATTGAAATGTTTAGACCTTGTTGAATAAAATAATTAATTAAACAATAAATTATTAATTATAAACCCTAACAAAAGTCTAAGCCTAAGTCTAAGACTAAGTCTAAGTCTGAATTTAAATAAAGGAGTAAATGAATTATGACATAAGTTAAAATATTTGAGAATATAATCMAACTCTGGGAAAAAGGGGAATAAAATTTAAAGGTTGGATAAAATGCACATGTGTGCATGAAATTAATAAAATGGATTTTTAAAAATAGAAGAAATAATAATATGATAGAATAGGAGTACACATGGAATAGAATCTTGAGTGGACCTACCAGTAGTCTAACTAGAAGAAGACTCCTAATCCAACTCTAACTAAGATCTAGTTAGGAGACACTCATTAAATGAAAATTTGGGGAACAAAGGGACAACTAAGAGAAATAAATAGGAACATATTGGGGAATGTGAGAGAAATTGGCTTTTTAAATAAAATAAAAATGTTAATTACTTGTGCAGCTCTTGGAGAGGTTGACAAGTGTGTGGGTGAATAATACTAATTAAATTAATTAAAAAGATAATTAATTGTGCATGAGTACATGTGTCATTGAGAATTTTTCTATAAAAAAAAATGTGGTAGAAGGGAAATGGATCTCACTTTTACTTGGTAATGTTATGCTGCCAAAATTTTGTGGATTGTGTTTTACTTGTGAG
>JASDQU010010364.1:97810-107833 GCA_032191745.1 Picea mariana | reverse complement strand
AATTTTTTCCCTTAAAAATTAAAAACAAATTTTATTTTTTTATTTCGTTATTTACATGTTAAATACAATATTTCTCATTTTATTTATTTATCCCACATTCATTAAACATAGTGATGATCCATATAATTTTAGGTATATATGTAGACAATATACCTAGTTTTTATTTATCCCACATTTGTTATACTAACATTAATTTATATCATCTGTGTTATATATACACAATCTTGTTTTATCTTTTTACATTGTGTGATATCTTGGGCAATATTCATTAAAGGATTTGGAGCAAGCTACAAGGGAGAAATATAATTTTTCATGCAAAAATAAAAAAACTTTAATTTTTTTTAGATGTTTTCTAATTTTTTTAAAAAAATCCCAACTTTTTTAAAAATTTAAGAATTTTTTCAATTTTTTTTAACAAAATCCTTAAGATATTTTGAAAAAAAAAAAGAAAAAATATCAAATTTAGGTATAGTTTTGTAAAAAAAATTGTTTTTTTTAATGTTTTTTACTTAATATTTTTTTAGTTTTTGCCCATGGTGGTTACTGGGAAATGTCTGGGGCTTGGCCATGGGGGCTGGGGAATTGCCCGACATCGCCCCAGCCCTCCCACGGCTAAAGCACGATCCCGGGGCCTAGGCTTGGTCATGGGGGCTGGGGCGATGCACCTCATCGCCCCAGCCCCTCGTGGCTAAGGCATGGTCTCGTGCATCCCCCGACATCTTCCTAGCCTAGCCAGCCCCGTGGCCACGATCCCAGATGGGACCGTGCCTTAGCTACAGAGGGGTTGGAGCGATGTCCGACATCACCCTAGCCCGACCAACCCCGTGGCCAAGCCGTGGGCATGGTCTCGAGGACCGTGACTTGGCCGCGGGGGGCCAGCCCCGTGGGCATGCCCACGGCTTGGCCACGAGGCTGGCTGGGCTAGGGCGATGTCGAGCATTGCCCCAACCCCCCACGACCAAGGCACGGTCCCAACATAAGCCGAATAACTACATGGGTCAAATTTTTTTAAATATGGGTCAAAATTTTTAAATTGTTTTTTAAATTAGTTCCTATATTAAATATATATTTTTTAGTTTATTATAATGTAAAAGGCCTATTTTATTATTAATTTTTTTTTATATGAAAATGGCAGGAAATAGATTATCTATGAATATATCTGGATCACGACCTGCAATAGTGGTATCCAAAATTGCAACTAGAACCTCCATGAATTCTAGGCAACAAAATGATAGCATAACACCTGAGCTATCAAGGGAAATGAAGAATGTTAGAGAGTGAAAATCCGTGGAAGGTGAAAATAAACTGGAATATTCTTGGTTTGTTAAAGACAAGCAAGAAAACAATGGAAATCATATATATTTGCATTGTGTCAATTATAACATGTGCAAGGAAATTATATGGCACTTGGCTTGTTACGAGATATATGTTTAGTGCCAGCCACATATATTGTTTATGCATTTGTCAAACAAGGCATAACTTATATCAAGTTTAGATATGGTTTCAAATTGAACAATTATAACAAGAATGAATGTTTTTCAGAATTATGTGCATTCATCGTTGATGACATTGAGAAAGGCAATGTAAATTTTTTATTTTTATTTTTGTGTCGTTTATTATTTTTAGTGTCATGGTAATGTTTTAATTTTATTTAACATGAAAATGTTATATTTTATTTTTACAGAATTTTGCTGAACGACTTTCACATATGTTAGTGAGAATTTACTCTACAGAGAATAATATCATGGATGTCATCAACACTTTTCATATTGAAAAGATACAAGAATGAAGAAAAAAGAAACAAAAAGTAATGGAAGTTGAACCTGCAAGAGTAGACAGAGAAGAACATAAAAGAAGAAAGAAAAATCGCCAGTCTAGAAAATCCTAAAAGGGTTACATTTGAAAATGAGGAAATTCCAAATGAAGATTTTATTGAGATTGGTTCCAATGAGGTTATCACTCCTCACAAAAAGAATAAACAAGATAAACACAAAAGAGCGATGACTGATGATGAGTCTATTCCTGTTGATTATGAAGAAATCATTGATTTAGATGAAACACATTTAAATCATAAGAGGAAGAAAACAAATGTTGATAATGTTCAAGAAGCCATCGTTAGCTCAGAGTATTATAGTGAAAGTCCTAAAGGTGGTAGAGAAATAATAACACCAGGTGCTGATCTAGAGGATGGTATTACGAAAACAACACAAAATGTCATTCAAAATAGAATGAGGATGACAGACTTAGTTGATGATGGCCACACATTTCAGGTGAATGTGAAACAACTTTATAAACCCACAGAAGGGAAAGAAAAATATCAAATTAGAAAACCGCATCACTTGCATATTCACAATTTGAAAGCATTGATTAGGTAAATCCATATGCACATGTGGTCGACTACCTAGTTCTTGTTGACCCAATGGAAGTTCCTACGAGGGAAGAATTTGATAGATCAAAATGTTTTGACTACAAATATTATGTGATTGGAGGAAATCATTCTGTAGAGACTAGAAGAGAATTGATGCAAGGACATCCCAACAATCCTCTTTTTGAGACAATCAAATGTATAATTTATGCCGATTTAATTGATTCAGAAGCAAAGTTACTGGCATGGGATCATAACACAGACAATGAGTACATAATGTCTATGACTTTCATTCAAAAGGTGAGATTTATCCATAATGAATTTTTTGAAATATGTCGCGGGTAGAGATCAAATGTTGATGTCAAGTTTTAGAAGCAATGTTGTATGGATATGATTCCCACTTAATGATAAAAATATAAAAGAAAAAAATCGTAAAGGAAGTGATATATTTAGAACTGTGGATAGTTGTTTTCAATTGAGATTTAGAACTGTAACATGTATGAGATTTGATAGATGATATCTTCACCCTATGGGAAAATGTTAGTATAAAAAATTAGTCACAAACTATATATGAGAATACAAGAGGAAATGGTCAAGATGTTGAATAAAACAAGTTGGGATGGTGTTAAACTCAACTATCCAGATTCAATCTCTTCAACAATATTGAAACAATTTTTTGTTGCATTCAAAAATATATGTTGATTTATTACATTCATATTATTTGTTTGTAAGTTAATTTATTTCTATTTTAGTAGTTATAGATCTATAACTATATGTTTGTTTCTTTCATTAAAGATTCTTTCTTTCAAAAGTTTTATTCAAAAAACCAAGTTTGAAAGACAAAGAAGGAGACGTGTTCAAAATGTTCAACTTGATGACACCCTTAATCACTACATTTGGAATGAGATCGACACTATTCAATATAAAGTGATATTAGGTGATTGTGAACAACTTGCAAATATTGTTCTTAAAAAAAAATACTCCTTAGTTATTGTGGATATCCCTCATGGTTATAATATCCAAAACATTGGATATGATACTGAGCCTTATACTTACCAAGCTTTCAATAAAGTGGTTATGAGATTTAGGGAAGTTACAAGATCGTCATTTTGAAGAATTCTAGTACTTCATTCAAACACACAACAATGATTAGTACAATCAAGCTTCAAGGGGAAAGAAAAGACAATGATGCAATTTATTTGGTAAGATATTGAAAGTGTATGTTTAACAATTAAAATTAGAAAACATTTTTTTTAATTCACAAGTTAATTGAATTTGCACTTATTTATGTTACGTGCATAAGCCTAATATTTAGAGCTCCAATAAACAATCATTTAAACATGATTTTGAGAGCATACTCTTGCAACCTGGAGAAAAGATGATTMTTAKAATTCTACTCTTGTCAATGCAAAGAACGGAGAGAGTCCTAGTGGTATATTGGTATACAATGTTGTGGTTACAAAGCTAACATACGAGGAAAACGATTTGAAAGGAGAGATGGTTAACATTTATAAAAAACCACAAACATTAATTAATTATCTTATAGATACATTTTCAAATGAAGAAGATTGAGTTTTGGATTTGTTATCGGGTTCATGTAAGAATTATGATCTAATATTTATGAAATCATACTTCAATCTTATATTATTTTTAATTTATGTATTTTTATTATATCTAATTTCATTATTTATTTTGTATTTGGTGATTATGTACAACATTAGTGTGTTGTCTACAAAAAGGAATGAATTGCATAGCCATTGAAAGTGACCCAATGCAGTGCAGTTTTATTCAACAAATAATTAATGTTATTCCATCTCTTTCAGATGAAATGCAAGAAGTTGGCTTGAGAAAAGGAGATTTTAGTGAATCAAAGGTGGAAATTTCTTCAAAGGAACCTCGAGTACCATTAGGAGAAATGATTGAAAAGGATCACTTTGGAGAACTTGCAGATATTAAAGAGCCAATGGAAGAACAAAATGACACAATGAAAGCACAAAATGACGCCGAAGAAGATGATAATGTGTCTGTTGAGAATGATGAATTTGGGATATATGATATTGTTGATTAGTTTTAAGATGCCTTGGAAGACTATGCTCAATTTTGCAAATTTTTTATGAGCTATAACTGTAATATTTTGACTTTCAGATTTTAAAATAAGAATAAAGATGTATCTATTGTTGTTTTATGATAAATCTTTTTTTTTTTTTTATTTGTATGTGAATCACTATACATTGGAAAATTTTATTAAATGTTGTCATTTTTTTCTTCAAATGTATAAAAATATGAAAGAAAATGATAATTTTTTTATAAATTTTTGACCTTTTTTGTTCAATTATGTCCATAAAAATGCTTTATTTGACATGTTATTTTAAGGAATATGGAATATGTACCAAAATGTATAAGTTTTTTTATTATATATGGCTATAAAATGTGTGTTTTGCTAAATATTAAAAAATAGTGTTATTTAACTACAATTTTTTTTCGATGTATTAAAAATGATGTTTTTCACTATATTTAAAAGTATGGAACAATAAATTAATTAAGGAGACAAAATTATATGAAAAATCGTAACTTCAAAAAAGTAAATGGTAAAAAATATTTTTAAGATTGAAATAAGCATGAAAAATGACTAAAAACACCATTAAATTAAAAAAAAAAAATTAGAAAAAATTGAAAATAGTTGAAAAATAACCATTAAAAAAAATAATGTGGAAACAATGTGGATCGAAAAATTTAAAATATCGAAAAACCACCTAAAAACAGAGGGGGGGTGCTACCAGTAGCACCATTTTTAAAAACGAGGTAAAAAATTGGACCAAAAAAAAAATGAGAACTCTGTAGAGTTCTCCTTAAGTTGGTAACTATGTTGATTAAAAAGCAGTGGTAAGTCATCAGATGCCCCCTGATCCCTCTTTGAAACTGATATTGCTCCCTTCGAACTCATACATTACTATTTCTTGTCTATAATCGAGTCTTCAAAGCTACACAACAACAAGAGAAGAAACTCATAGATGAGTAGGGCATAGTTGACATGTCCAACTTGAAATTTGGGTTCATCCATCAAGATATCAATGCTACCAGGAGAACTCAACAAATACAGTTTGAAATGGCTTCATTGAGCAGGTCACGGGCCCATAACAAAACAAAGGCAGTTTGAGACAGATAAATCCCTGATTCGTTGCTACCCAACAATGCTAGTTTCATAGGATCTCGGACAAGAAAAGTTCAGGATGGTCACTTCATCGACTACGACGTCTAAGACCCTATATAATTCTGAACCCTGTTCTTTTCCATACACATAGGCTATTCAGAGTGTGAAACAACTAGTGCTCACACAAGAATGGGCCAACCCACTCGACAGGTTGGCATACTATCCCTAGTCAATTGTCCTCACTTTGTCCATGGGGATTTAGTTACTAGTTGCGGTCGCTTTTTGCTTACTTGCCTACATGGTGGCTACCTCTAGTTGGACGAAAAATACTCGGTTGATGCAGAAGATATCCATCAAGTTACCGGACTTCCCATGCATGGAGAGGAACCCGAAAAGGCTCTAAAAGCCAAAGATGCTACACATGATGACATGTATGGTAGTGTTGACGGGTACGAATTCGCCCGAAAACAACAAGGGGTACTCCCCAGTATACGATCCCAATTAGAATATACATCGTTTCAATTAGGAGTCCCATCTGGAATTTGGCCCAACTGACATTTGTTTATGTCTCTTGGTTTTTTTGTCAGTTATGGTCCGATGTACCGGTGGGGGCGGATGGATGGTGAGAATGCAATGCAAAGATGTATATGAAGACTATGTCTGTAAAAACAACTAATCTATTACTAATCTATGTTATCCTATCCTGGCTAGGAGCACACTAGAGTAACCAGTGAGTTATAAATGCAACCAAAATCTTATACAACTTTTATATAGTTAGGTGCAACAAAAGAGTGATATTGGAGACAAGTGCATACAAATGTATATAATCATATTAATCTAAACAACGCATACAATAATAACCCACAAATCTCAAGGCATTAGAATATTCGAAGACACATCAATAATTGCAGAATGACAAAGATTGTATGAGAATCAGTCTACAACAAACAAACATTCTTACAGTCCATAGAAACAATAGTTATCTTCACTTGAAGTAGTTCAAATCTCCGATCTATTTCTACACATAATTCCTTCTATAACATGCTAGCCCTGAGGGATTCTCAATATTAGTTAACAAAGTATATGTTCTCGAAAAAGTTGTTAGGTCTATACCATGCTTGAAAAACCAAAAAGTGTCCATATTAAATGAGCTTCTATCCTATTTTATACAAAAGTTWATAACTCTCACGTGTCCTTATGTCTTCTTCTTGAAGAGGCAGTTACAAAACRATTCATCTTCCCTTCCCTAATGACAAGTGTGCAGAGAGRRATGAAATTTAGAGTAGTTAGGAAAAGKACGAAATAAAGGGCAGGTGTCATGTCCTTTTCCTACGAACTTTTTCTTCTAAGGTAGGCCGTCCAAACTTCCAACTGGTCAATAGAGTGATTCGATCCTCCTATATGTCAACTGCTCTAATGTTGCATTTTTAAGAGCAATACTATCATTGAGGGTAGCCCCAAGGGTTAGCTCAAGTGGTTATGAGCTAGATGTGAAGCTATCCCCAACGGAGGAGGTCACATGTTCAAATCTTTTGTTCCCCCTTGGGGTTAGGCCCYGTAATAAGGGCCGACGGTTTACCTTGTTTACCATCCACGAAGTGGGGAAGTACTCCAGGGTTTCCCATGATGTTTTTTGAGGAAAAAAATACTGTCATCGAGGGTGCTCATATCCTTCTCTAAATTTGTAATGAAAGCTTGCACCATTGTATGAAGTTTTACTGGTTGCAGCAGATGTTGGTTAATAAGGTCAGTGGAGACGAAGGTAGTTGCTTCAACTATTTGTTTCRTTCGATTTGTGTTGTCCTAAACTTCATTTACCATTTCTTCCACTACTAGGTTCTTTCCAAGCTCATCTAACCTTGGGAGGCGACCATTTATGATCAGTTCCTGAGCATCCTTGTGGATCCTTGAACATATTGACATAGATTTGGTTACTTCTCTATCATCTCTTTGTCCTATCTGGTTACAATGATCTAATGCATAAAAATCGATCTTTCTCCCAGATTTTGACGACCTATATAACTTAGGAGGTGCATCAGGATTTTCCTATATCCACCTATCTATGTCAGCTATACCTTGACAGATTGAGTTATAATGTGCCAGCTTCATTTGTATCTAGTTGTTTTGGTCAATGACTATTACAATGACATCCTGGAAAATCTCTAGATGAGTGTACGTGTCAATAATGGCACATTCCAAGTCATTTTTTACTTTCTCGGCACTGACTTTGGAGCTTTGGAGGCTTCTCTCGTCAATCTCCTTCTCTTCATTTTGTTTGCATAACCTTTGTATGTTATCTATATTGGCATCCATGAATGCAGAACTAGCCCTAGCTGTTGCCACATGATCCTTTCTAACATCTCTCATCACTAGTACCTGAGTGACAACCGATATAGGAGCTCTATCCGTCATTGGCATCTTCTCAACTCATTCTCGCACAATCCTACCAGTTTTACTGTCTTACATGAAGCTTCTAAGATCTAGCACTTTAGCTGGTTGGAATGGCTCCTAAAGTCCAAGGCTTAAACCATTGTCTGTTGTATCTACTTATGTGTTTGTGGTAGATGTTCCTAGGATATCTACGTCCATGGGGTGTGTGTCATCCCCTCTACTTTCTACATTTTTCTTTTGCCTCTCTTCCTCTGCGGCTTTGTCGGTCGCTTCCTTTGCTACTTTCTTTACTAGGTCTGTTGCCACTCTTGTTTCTTATGCCAACTCTTTTTCTCTTCCTGCAGTAGTTTTCGCTTTAGATTCAGCTTTGGATTTTTCTTTGTCAACCTCAACCTTTTGTTTCTTCTTGGCGTCATTCTTCATTTTTAACACCTTTTCTTTATCTCTCCTCCTTTTATCTGTCGGCGTTTCTTCCTCCTCGACAGATCCTGAATGGTCGAGATAGAGATGGGAGAATATCTCCCAGCTTTGTCTTGTTTTGCTTCTTTTCTAGGCACCTCTCTTGTTGCTTCTTCGTCTATGATCCTTCTCTTTGGTTGGCCACGCCTGTTGGAATTGACTTCGTCGTATGTTATGGAATTTTGATGCACCTCCTATTCTTCCCAGAAATCAATTGTATACTCATAAGGAAGCCTGACGCTATTGAAGTGTTCCCTTATGATATTTCTAGGATCGTGTCTTCTGAATCTCTCCTCTCCAAAGTGATAGGAAAGTAAGATGTCTACCTCTGCTTGGGCTTGTTTGGTATTCTCAAAGAAACAATTACTGAAGTATAAAGGTAGTGGGGGCCATATCACTTTCTTAAACCTATACAACATTCCTCCAACCCCATGTATAATAGTCTAGTACGCTACTTCCTGAAGGATGAGCTTGTTAGGTACAAATAGTGGAAGTAGGTGAGGTGGCTTCATCACACCATATACCCTTGTATAAGTGCCATGCTCCATTAGATACCAGTCCCCGATTCTTCTTATGACTGATATGGCTTTGTCTATCATACAAGGGGAGTGGTGCAGAAGATAAATTCATATAAAGGAGCAAGGAAGTGCTCGCAAATTCTTTGGTATTCCATACGATATTTGTGCTCCCAGAGTACTTTGCAATAGATTTGGATTGAGGAGTCGACTGGAAACCAACTCCACCCCATGTTTGGATACCTGTGGGCAGTGCACATTATGTCCAGGAGGTATGATGACATATGAAAATTGGAAAATGTTCCTGGTCGTGCTTGCATTACTGTAGAGATGGTAGCAGTGATATTTTTAGACAATATATCTACCCAATTGAATGAAACACCTACATCTGCGCATAAATAAATCAAGGGCATGTATGACAGGGAGAATTACATTACCTCTAGCTCCCTGTATAACCTGCATAACATGGCCACCAAACACGGATAAGGCCTTCTTAAGTTAGTCGTAGGGTACTGACTCTTAGGCTTGTATTTAAATTGATTGTCTGCCCTATACCATTTGGGAAATAAGTGTTTTGACATATATTCAAATTCACTAAGGAGATTGATATCTAATCTTTTATTTCCTTCTTCAATGTCATAGCATTTAGCTAGAAATTTTGGTCAAAATGAAGCAATATGTTACTTTCATGCATTGCAGACATATTGACTATTTATATCGACGTTCTTCAAAATCCATGAAATGGCATCTACACAAGGGAAGGTCATTGTGTAACACACCCAACCCCTGAGTATATTTCCTAGGGATGGGACATCAAAATTTCGCTCTCCTTAACATCTTAGATCATTTGTCTGAGGTATTTATCCTCTTCTACTCACCCATTGCGTTCTAATGACTACTACCATGCTCAAATCCGGGCTTCGAGTTGCAAGTTATGGCTTCCCAAAGTTCTTCGAGCGTTCATTGGTTGAGGGCCACGTGGCGCCCACCTGGATCCACCTCACACTTGATGTTTCTAAGTTCCTTCCCCCATGGTGGAAGACCATTCACCGTCCGATCCCATGACTAGACTTAATCTCTTTCTCATATATCAGTTGTGGAGGAATTCAACGCTTCGATGCTTCAGCGCTTCACGCCTCTTT